>PVJS01002979.1:0-79162 GCA_004027185.1 Glis glis | reverse complement strand
TCTCTCCCTGTCTCTCTCTCTCTCTCTCTCTCTCTCTCTCTCTCTCTCTCCTTAGTGAGGCCCTCCGCAACTTTGTGAGACCCGGTTTCAAAATAAAGTATAAAAAATAGGTCCGGGGACGTAGCGCGAAGGTAGAACACCCCTGTGTTCAATCCCCGGTACCGCAAAAAAAAAAAAATAATAATAATAGCTATTCTTTAAAAGAACAGCCTTTTAATTTAAGCCATTTTTCTTAATTCTATCAGATATGGGTATATGAGTATTGCCAAGATTAAATTACTTGAAAATAAACACATTCACTCACTACTTATTATGTGCAGTCTTAAATGATACAAAACGTAAGACATAAATCCAGCCTCAATAAAGTTGGGTGATAGTCCTTACTCCCCTACCTCCTCTTACCACTTAGAATTGTGAATAAATTAAAATGTTATCATTCGTCTGGTAAAAAATGTTAACACTGAATAGTGTTGTCTTAAATACCATGTTCAGTTTTTTTTTTTTAAAGAAGTTTCCAACTACTATGTTCTGATCATTCGTCCTGGTTAACAATTAGTTATCTTACACATAAATGCTGTTAGAAGTGAGGTAGACAATGTGTGGAGAAAACTAAATACAAAAACATCACCGCTACTAAGAAACAAAGCACATGTTAGTACACAAGTCACTTTCCTGACTTGAGCCATATAATTCAGCCCATTACATTTTGATAACACTAAATTTAGGAGCCATTTGTCTTGCTCATCATTGTACAGTATTTCTAGTTTCTGGCACACCTGCTTAGAACAGGTGTTCTAGAAAATTAAATGTTTAGACAAATAGATTAATACTTGCCTGCATTTATCCACATCACAAAAAGAAACCCTGAACCCCTATATATCAACTATAGGAAATTCAATCACCCATGCAAAAATCAAATTACCAAAATATTCTCCAACTTTAATTTGTAGGACCAATCAGGGAATGCATTAACAGTGTAGAACATACTAATCAGGTCTAAATTAGCTTCGTTTCTCCTTCCATATCATTAAATAGTCAGCAGTAGGTTCATGTATGACAACCTAAAAATAGTAAGCCAGATGACAAGTCCTTGTTTGTTAAGATTTTCTAATGTGTGCTACGTTCTCTTTAAGAACTTAATGGCACCCATAGGTCATTTAGAAAAACCAACAAAAACTGTATACAAGTACAATGGAAGTAGATCTCTTTCACACCATTACAACAGACTACATGTGTATTTTTAGTATTTCTAATGATGAAAAATCACTAGTAATTTGACCAATTTTCAAATAGCCCTTGATTAGGGAAAAAAAGTCAAGCATATTAAAAGACAAGTGAACTGAGTCTGCACTGATCTGGTTTCAACACTGCACAGAGATCATCTTGATAACTTTCTGCATTAGTGAGACCTGATCTACAAATTGTTTGACAGGTCTAAATCAGACATTTCAAGATCTAGCTTTTCTGTTGTTTTTTGTGTAACTGTAAAGGCCACAAAATAAATTGCTAGGTACCATACTCTTTGAAGCCAGCTAGCATCCCATTTTCTACTTCAACAATGGGCCCTATAATAGCTCCTTATGTAATGGTCTTAAGCCTGCTGGATGAAGCCAACAGGCTCCAACAATGACCTCAACATATGGCTAGATGTTAAATTCCCAAAGACCTGGCTTTAAGTCAGCTAGAACCAAAGGGTAGAATATGATTCAAAATTTCTGAAGATTAAGTTTAAAAAATAGGAATTTTCCTGAAAGGATCACTAAACATACATCTCCCTATACAACCCCTAGACCAGTGTTTCTTAAAACCAAGGATTAACAGCATCAGAAAGCGGCAAACTCCTTGGTCCACTCCATACCTAATGAACCAACTTCTGCAGATTGGAGCCTAACCAGCTCCAAGAGATTCTAAGAATCTTAGATACATGATGGGAAATATTATTTTTAGCACAGAACACAGTAAGTACACATTTCAAGCAGAAAATAGTTTCAAACTACTATAAAGGTAGTAACTTCAGAATAATTTAGGACAAAGAATGAACCCCCAACCCTGGATCCATTCTCCTTGGGCCCTGTTAATCCTTGGTTTTAAGAAACACTAGTCTAAACATTACATAAGAAATCCGTGTTTAATGTTATTTCAGGAAAACTCTGACTTTTTAAACTTGCTTACCTCTTGAATTTTTTTCTTCTCTGTTTGGTGGTACTGGGGTTTGAACCCATGGCCTCACACATGCTAGGTAAGTACCACTGAGCTATATCCACAGCCTCTGTTTTTTAGGTGTGTGTGTGTGTGTGTGTGTGTGTGTGTGTGTGGTGGTGGTGGTGGTGGTGGTGGTGGTACTGGGGATTGAACCCAGATAAGTTCTCTGAGCTATACCCCCAAGTCCTATTTATTTTTGAATCAGGATCTAGGTTACTGTGTGCTGGCATCGAACCTACAATCCTCCTGTCTCAGCCTCCCAAGTACAGGGATTACAGGCCACTACACCTAGATCCCAGCCTCTATTTCTAATTTTTTTTTATTCTGAGACTGGGCTCCTTACATTACACAGACTGGCTTTGAACTTGTGATCCTCCTGCCTTAGCCTCCCGAGTAGCTAGAATTATGTGTGCTAAACCACCCAGTTTATCTCTTGAAATTTTGAATCATTCATCCCCAAAAGAAATCTGCCAAGCAGGGTGCGGAAGCACATACCGGTAACCCCAGCAACTCAGTAGGCTGAAACAGGAGGATCGTAAGTTAGAGCAGCCTTAGTAACCAAGTGAGATCCTATCACAAAATAAAAAATGCTGCGGGTGTAGGTCAGTGGTAGAGTATCCTGGGTTCAATCCCCAATACCACCAAGAAGAGAAGAAGGGGAAGAGGAGGAGGAGGAAAAACCTGCTGAAAGACAATTATTTTCTACCATAAACTATAAAGAACCACTATTTGCAATTTTAGCAAATGCTTTTAGTTGGCTAAACGTAAGAAAACATGGTCAATACTAACTATAGTAAGTAGCCAGTAAGGACCAAGTGGTTTCACCTTTTCATCAGTTAGAAGGATGCCAACTAATCTAGGTGTGGTGGTGCACACCTCTAATCCCAATACTTGGGAGGCTGAGACAGGAGGATCACAGGTTTGGAGCCAGTGCACAGTAACTTAGTGACACCCTGTTACAAAATAAAAATGAAAAGTGCCAGGGGTATAGTTCAGTGGCAGAATGCTTCCAGGTTTAATCCCCAGTAACACATGCACATATACACACATTTTTTAAAAAGGACAATGAAAATAAATCTCTGTATCAATGCTCAAATTAATAATACTCAAATTCTGAGGTAAAAGTTGTAAATAAAATTTTGGGAAGGTACAAATTAAAGCACACACAGAGAATTTATTAAAATGCTATATGTTGAATTAAAGATAACAGAATAAAGGAAGGCAGTGCGTTTCGGATGCCCTGAGACACAGAAATGAACTAGCGGGAAGACTGCTTTTTGGAAAGAGAAGAAAAGGAGACAGAACTCAGCAGAAAATAGACAGTTGAAATGTGGTTGAATCGGAAGCTGCACAAAAAGCAGAGGAATGAAAAGAGGTTCATGTGTCTGTCTCATCTGGTGAGCAGAGAGCTGAGGCAGGAGCCATCTTGATGAGACCATGCTGGAACCAGAGGCAGCTAGAATCTGTCAGCTCTTAGAGATCAACTCCAGCAAAGAAGTTAAATCCTGCTGAGCCAGAGATTGCAGAAAACCAACACAAAAAAGCAATCACATTCTTTTCTCCACTCTCTAATACCTCAAGACGGTGAATCTCCAGACCACCCAACCAGACTGCCCAACCAAACTACCCAGTGAACTCCTGTGGCTGAGGCTGAACTTGTTGGGACAAGAAACTACAGAAACTTCCTGCAGGGACCTGAATGGCTACAAGATCCTGAGTTTACAAACTGCTGGGAGCCTTCCTGGCTGTAGGGACTCGCATGGTAACAATGAAACTTGTGCGGATTGTGCATCTGCAGACCATTCCTGTAGTGATAGGGGCGGGGACTACAGTCTGACAAGTCAGAAACACAAATCTGAAGAAAATCCCTAGGGACCCTCAGAAAGGCACTAGAGTAGCATTCCACCCTGTTCCTGGAGGGTCAGTCAACTGTGCCTCAGGCTCGGAAGGTTATAATTTCTTGCCTGGAGGGTAGAGTTTGGGTGCTGCGAATATAGAGGCAGGTGACCTGTAAGCTCTTATGTGATAGAAGCTGCCAGAGCAGCAGTAATATCCCTGGGGATAAATAACTCAGTCTGCCACTCCCCAAATTACTAACAGTGCAATCTCCTGCCTGGTGGAATTTGAGCACCACCAGCAGGGAGGCCAGGGAGCAGGAGGATCTCACATGATCACCACTGGTAGAGAACCATTGGTGTCCCTGGGACAATGTAACGCAGCCAGCCACGCCCCAGACTCCTAAGGATACTATCTCTTGCCTGGAGGAGTTAGGGCCTGGTGATCACGGAGGCCAGTGGCTGGCAAGGTTTCACATGATCGCAGCCAGGAGAGCAGCAGTAGTATCCCAGAAGCATTAAAACTCAGCCAGCTGGGCCACGGGCTCAGAACATTATAATCTCTAGCCCTGCTGAGTTTGGGCCCCAAGAGCATGGAAGCTAGCAGTCAACAGTTTTATGTGATAGCATCCAGTAGAACAGTGGTAGTGTCCCTGGGGCACTAAAGCTCAGCCAGCGGGGCTGCAGGCATAAAACTCTATAATCTCTATCCCTGTTCAGTTTGGGCTCAGAGAGCACGGAGGGAGGCAGCCAATCAGAAACTGCAGCTTGCCTGCACTGGCTAAGTACTATATCCTATTAAAGAAGTGCTGAGGAATTCCGATTACATGAGACAGATTCGTTGACTAAAATATATACTCCCAGCACAGGACTTATTATAAAGGTACAGCAAACGGACATAGGATTCTCACACAAAGAGAAAAGGCTGCCAACACAACAAAGATACAAACCCAAGATTATGCAGAAAAAATAAGAATGAATGTTAACAAGAAAACAATAAACTCCCACTATTCCAAAACAATAGAACTCACTAATACTACAGGAAATGCCAGAAGGAGAATTCAGAATTTTGATTATCAATATGATCAAAGAAGTTAAAAATTAAAACATAAAGTATCCATAATATGAAATGTACCAATAAAGGAATTGATGCCCTAAATGAGAACCAAAAAGAGGCCGTAAACTAAATGAAGGACACAATAAATGAAATAAAGTGCTCATTAAAACCATCAACAGCAGACTAGACCACATGAAAAAGAGTCTCATTCTTCTAGAAGACAGGTCATTCAAAACTGACCACACAGTCAGCAATATAGAGAAGACAATATGACAACATTACCAGAATACTAAAGAAATCTAGGCAATATGAAATGACAAAACTTATGAATAATAGGCATTAAAGGTCTAGAAACAAAGACATTAGAAACTTCTTCAGAGAAATAATACCAGAGAATTACCCAAACATGAAAAACAAGATGGATATCCAAACACAGGAGACATTCAGAACACCAATTAGGAGATCAAAGAAGTTCTCCACACCTCATAATAAAATGACTAACATAGAGGTCACGGTGAGAATCTTAAACGCATCAAGAGCAAAAGGACGAGCGACATTCGGGAGTAAAACAATGAGAATCACTCTAAACTTCTCAACCCAAATCATGAAAGCAAGGAGGATTTGGAATGATGTGCTCTGAACCCTGAAAGAAAACAACTTCCAACCAAGACTAACATATTCAGCAAAGGCATCTTTCGAAATCAACAGAGAAATAAAAACTTTCCAAGACAGGCAGAAACTAAAAGAATGCATGGCTACCATGCTGGTGCTATGGAAAATACTTAAAGAAATAAAAGACAAAGGAGAAACAAATATAAGAACCACAGAAGGGATGAATTCCATCAGACTAGCAACTAAGTGAAGAAATAACATTGTATCAAACAAAATATAACTCAAAATGACAGGACATAAAAATCATCTCTCAATAATAACAGTGAATATTAATGGTCTAAATTCCCCAATTAAATGGCATAGACTGGCAAAGTGGATTACAGACCATAATCCAACTATATGCTGCTTGCAAGAAACTCACTTTACAGGCAAAGGTATCTATAGGGTAAAACTAAAAGGATGGAAAATGATATTCCATGCAAATGGAGACCCAACACAAGCAGGGGTAGCAACTCTCATATTGGACAAAGCAAAGTTCAAGCCAAAAGTTATCAGAAGAGACAAAGCGGGTCATTTCTACCTGATAAAAGGAATAACCCAACAAGAAGATATAATGATAGTAAACATTTATGCCCCAATTGTGGGAGCAACCACTTTGGTGTGTGTGTGGGGTACTGGGGATGGAACCCAGGGACATTCTACCTCTGAGCTACACACCCAGCCCTATGTGTTTGATTGTTTTTAAAAAGGATCTCATTAAGTTGCAGAGGGCTTTGCTAAGTTGCTGAGGCTGGTGAGGAACCTGTGATGCTAGCCTCTCATGTACTGGGATTACAGGCATGCAGCACCACGCCTACCTGGGAGCACCCATTTTTATAAAACTCTTTGTGACATTAAGACTCAAACCCCAACGCAATAATATTGGGAGACTTCAACAAAACTCTCATACCACTAGATCAATCTTCCAGGCAAAAATCAGTGTCTTCAGACCTAAAGAATACTATAAACCAAATGGACCTAATAGACATATACAGAATATTCAATCCAACAACAGCTGAATACATATTCTTCTCAGTTGCTCATGGAAACTTCCCCAAAATAGACCATATTCTTGGTCATAAAGCAAGTACTAGCATATTTAAAAAAGTAATACAATTCCTTGCATCTTTCCTTACCATAATGGAATGAAAGCAGAAACCAACAACAGGAAGACCAAGAAGAATTACACAAATATATGAAGATTGAATGTTATGCTTTCAAATGATCATAGAAGAAATAAGGAGAGAAGCTAAAATTCCTACAATCAAACAAAAATAGAAACACAACATACCAAAATCAGTGGGACACTTTGGAGGCAGTTTTAAGAGGAAATTTTATAGCATTGAGTGCCCACATAAGAAAAACAGAAAGTCACTGAAAAAAGCCTAATGTTACACCTCAAGGCCCTTGAAAGACAGGAAGAGACTAATCCCAAAGCCAGGAGAAGGCAGGAAATAATTAAAATCAGAGCAGAAATAAATGAAATAGAGAACAACAACAACAACAAAAAACCCAAAGATCAAAAGGCTGTTTTGGAAAGATGAACAAAACCAATAAACCTTTAGTTAACCTAACCAAAAGAGAGAATTGACCAAATTACTAGAGATGAAAGAGGAGATATTACCTCAGACAGTGGGGAAATCCAGAGGATCATCAGAAATTATGTTGAATATTTATACTCCAATAAACTTGAAAACATAAAGAAAGCAACAAATTTCTAGAAACATACAACCTAAATGAACCAAGAAGATATAGAAAATCTAAACCGACCAATAGCAAGCAAAGAGATAAAAACAGCAATAAAAAGCCTCCCATCAAGGAAAAGTCCAGGTCCCAATGGATACCCAGTTGAATTCTACAAAACCTTTACAGAAGAACTAAGCCCAATGCTTCTCAAATTATTCTATGAAACAGAACAGATGAAATTCTTCCAAATACATTCTATGAAGCCAGTAGAACCTGAATACCAAAACTGACTAAAGATACCTCAAGAAAACAAAGTTACAAGCCAGGCATGGGCTGTAACCCCAGTATTTAGGAGGCTGAGACAGGAGAATCGCAGGTTTGAGGACAGCCTCAGCAACCCAGCCAGACTCTCAGCAACCTAGCGAGACCCTGTTTTCAAACAAAAAATAGAATAGACTAGGGGTATAGATTGGAGGTAGAATGCCCCTGGTTCTATTCCCATTACCACAAAAAAAAGGAAAAGAAAGTAAAGTTATAGACCAATATCCTTGATGAACATAGATATAAAATTCTAAATAAAATACTAGCAATACGCTTTCAAAACTGTATCAAGAAAATTGTACACCATGACCAAATTGGTTTCATTCCAGGGATGTAAGGCTGGTTCACATACACAAATCAATACATGTAATTCACCACATAAACAGAACTAAATACAAGAATCACGTGATCATTTCAATAGATGCTAAAAAAGCATTTGACAAAACTCAACACCCAATTCATATTAAAAACATTGCAGAAGCTGGGTGTGGTGGTGCACGCCTATAATCTCAGTACTTGGAAGGCTGAGACAGGAGGATCACAGGTTGGAGGACAGCCCCGGCAATTAGGGATACTCTTAGCAACCTAGCGAAACCTTATTTCAAAAATAAAAATTTTAAAAAGGGCTGGGGATATAGCTCGAAGGTAGAATGCCCTGGGCTCAATCCCCATTACTACAAAACAAACAAATAAACACAGCAGCAAACTGGAATAGAAGGAACTTACCTCAACAACAGAAAGGCAAAATACCATTAAGTCGAAAGCCAACATCATACTCAATGGAGAAAACCTCCAAGAGTTCCCTTTAAAATCACAAACAAGACAAGGATACCACTATTGCCACTACTTTCAATACAGTACTTCAAACTAGCCAGACTGATAAGAGATGGAAATCAAAGGAATACAAATAGGAAAATAAATGAAATTATCTCTATGTGCCGATGACATAATCCTATACTTAGAAGACCCAAAATCTCAAAAGACTCAATCGAAAAAATCAAAAGAGCTGATAAACAAATTCAGCTGGGCATGGTGGCGCATGCTTGTAATCCCAGTACTTTGGGAGGCAGAGACCGGAGGATCTAGGTTCGTGGCCAGCCTCAGCGCTCTCTCTCTCTCTCTCTCTCTCTCTCTCTCTCTCCCTGTCTCTCTCTCTCTCTCTACCTAGTGAGGCCCTCTGCAACTTCATGAGACCCGGTTTCAAAATAAAGTATAAAAAAATAGGGCCGGGGGTGTAGCACAGAGGTAGAACGCCCCTGGGTTCAATCACCAGGACCGCAAAAAAAAAAAAATAAAAAAAAATTAAAAAAAAAAACAAATTCAATAAAATAGTAGGATATAAAATAAATCTACAAAAACCATTAGCTTTTCTATATGCCAATAATGAATCCAATGAAAAAGAAATCTGGAAAACAATTCCATTCACAATAGTCTCAAAACAAAACAAAAACCTAGGAATAAAACTCAACAAGGAGGTAAAAGACCTCTACAATTAAAATGATAGAACACTAAAGAAAGAAATTGAAAAAGAAATTGAAAAATTAGATGATGGAATGACCTCCTATGCTCTTGGATATGCATGATAAATATCCATTCTCCCAAATAATGATTTGGGAGAATGGATATAAATGGCCATTCTCCCAAAAATGATCTATAGATTCCATGCAATCCCCATTAAAATACCAATGTCATTCTTCACAGAGCTAGAAAAAGTAGTCCTAAAATTCATATGGAAAAACAAAAGATCCAGAATAGCCAAAGCGATTCTCAGCAATACGAACTATGCAGGAGGCATCACAATACCTGAGTTCAAATTATACTGCAGAGCTATAGTAATAAAAACAGCATGGTACTGGCACAAAAGCAGAAACATACACCAATGGAAAATAATAGAATATATAGAAATAAATTCATACACAGCCGGTAGATTTTTGAAAAAGGTGCCAAAAATACACACTGAAGAAAAGACAGTCTTTTTAACAAATGTTGTTGGGAAAACTGGTTATCCATTGGTAAAAAATGGAATTAAATCCTAACTGCTCACCCTGCACAAGAGTTAACTGAAGATGGATTAAAGACCTGGGAATTAAGCAGAGACTTTGAAATTACTAAAGGAGGACATGGGACCACTGACCCAACATAGAGGCACTGGTAAAGACTTCCTTAATAAGACCCCAAAAGTTGAGGAAATTAAAGCAAAAGTAAATGTAATGGCATTAAATTAAAAAGTTTTTGTGTGGTAAAAGAAACCATCAAGAGTCTAAAGAGAGAGCCTAGAGAATGGCAGAATATCTTTGACAGCTACTCCTCTGATAGAGGACTAATATCTAGAATATACTAAGAATTTGAAAGACTTACCTCTAAGAAGAAAAACCAAATAATTCAATCAAGAAATGGGCAATCGAACTAACCAGACACTTCACAAAAGAAGAAAAGCAAATGGCCAATAAATATATGAAAAAAATGCTCAATATCATTAGTAATCAGGGAGATGCAAATGAAAACTAAACTGAGATTCCATTTAACTCCAATTAGAATGGCAATCATCAAAAATACAAACAATAAATGACAGCGAGGATGTGGGGAAATAGGAACTCTTATACACTCTTATTGGGAGTGCAAACTATTGCAGCCAATATGAAGATCAGCGTGGAGATTCTCAGAAAACTGGGAATGGAAACAGCATGCAGTCGAGCTATACCACTCCTGGGTATCTTTCCAAAGGAACCGAAATCAGAATTCTATAGTGATACATGCATATCCATGTTTATAGCAGCACAATTCACAATAGACAAATCATGGAACCAGCCTAGGTGTCCATCAACAGATGAATGGATTACAAAATTATGGGATATACACACAATGGAATTCTACTCAGCAATAAGAACAAAATTACATCATTTGCAGGACAATGGATGGACCTGGAGAACTAATGTTGAGTGAGATTAGCCAGTAACAGAAAGTGAAGGGACATGTTTCCTCTCATATGTGGAAGCTAGGGAATAATCAGGGTACAAGAGGGACTTTAGATAAAGGAGGAGAAACCCCGGTGGAGCGATGGAGGGGATCCAGGTGGTGGTAGGGAGGAGGGAGAATTAATGAAGAAAATACTTCCATTGATATTATGTACATATATGAAATTATCAATTCCAATCTCAATATCATATATTGGGAAGAGGAGGGAGTAGGGGGGAGCTCATCAAATGCCATGTGCATGTATGTCGCTATCACTCTGAACTTCACTAATAAAAGCACATTAAAAAAAAAAGATGGTATGTCTTGAACAGTACTCTCCTGCTTCATTCTGAACTGCTGGAGAGACATTATGACATAACAGAAAAACAACACAGGGACTTCCAATTTCAAGAATGCAGAGTACAGTTTTTCCCAGAACTCATGCAATAACAAGAAGATTAAGAAATAACATGAGCTCTCTGAGACTTGGATCTCAATAGCTGTGAAAGCAACTTCTCGACAGGAGAAGAAAAGCAACAAAAACTTGAACTAAACAACAAAAAGTTCGAAATGCAACGGAATCAAAGCCAGAAGACAAAACAGAAGAAAGTAAAAAGCTCCAAGTGCCTTACCTAAGGAACGGCAGTGGCACCATCTTGGCCAGACCTCAATCTATTCCATGAAATAGAAAGAAACAGGACTCTCCCAAATACAGTCTATGAAGCCAATATCACATTGATACCAAAACCAAATAAAGACAGCTCAAGAAAACTACAGACCTATATCGTTGAACTATCGATGAACTTAGACACAAAATTTCTAAACAAAATACTAGCAATGCGCATTCAAAACCACATCACGAAAATCATACATCATGACCAAGTCTAGTTCATCCCAGGGATGGAGGGCTGGTTCAACATAGGAAAAACAATCCATGTAATCCACCACATAAACAGAACTAAAGACAAAAATCACATGATCATTTCAATAAATGCTGAAAAAGCATTTGACAAAATCCAACACCCATTCATGGTAAGAACACTGCAGAGAATTGGAATAGAACACCATACCTCAACATCATAAAGGCAATATACGATAGTCCCACAGCCAACATCACACTGAATGGGGAAAAACTTCGAGAGTTCCCCTTAAAAACAGGAACAAGAAAAGGATGTCCACTGTCATCACTCCTTTTCAATATAGTACTCAAGACTCTAGCCAGAGCAATAAGGTAAGAGAAGGAAATAAAAGGAGTACAAATAGGAAAAGAGGAACTGAAACTACCTCTATTTGCAGATGACATGATATTATACTTAGAAGATCCAATGAACTCAACTAAAAGGCTCATAGAACTGATCAACAAATTCAGCAAAGTGAGCCAGGTGTGGTGGCGCATGCTTGTAATCCCAGTATTTGGGAGGCTGAGACCGGAGGATCCAGGTTCGCGGCCAGCCTCAGCTACTTAATGAAGCCTTCCGCAACTTAGTGAGACCCAGTTTCAAAATAAAGAATAAAAACATAGGACTGGAGTATAGCTCGGAGGTAGAATTCCCCTGGGATCAATCCCAGTACCGCCAAAAATAAATAAATAAATAAAATTCAGCAGTGTCTGGATACAAAATCAATCTTAAAAAATCAGAAGCTTTTCTGTATGCCAACCATAAATCCACCAAAAAAGAAATCCAGAAGACATTTCCATTCACGATATCCCCCAAAACAATAAAATACTTGGGAATAAACCTAACCAAGGAGGTAAAAGACCTCTACAAAGAAAACTATGAAACATTAAAAAAAGAAATTGAAGAAGATCTTAGAAGATGGTAAGATCTCCCATGCTCTTGGGTAGGCAGAATATATATCATCAAAATGGCCATTCTTCCAAAAGTGATCTATAGATTCAATGCAATACCCATTAAATTACCAAAGTCATTCTTCACTGATATAGAAAAATCTGTCCTTAAATTCACTTGGAACAACAAAAAACCCAGAATAGCCAAAGTAGTTCTCAGCAAAAAGAACCATGCAGGAGGCATCACAATACCTGACTTCAAACTATACTACAAAGCCATAGTAATAAAAACAGCATGGTATTGGCACAAAAGCAGACACATAGATCAATGGAGCAGAATAGAAGACTCCGAAACAAACCCACACACCTACAGCCAATTGGTTTTTCACAAAGGGGCTAAAAACATCCACTAGAAAAAAGATAGCTCTTCAACAAATGGTGCTGGCAAAACTGGCTAACTATATTCAGAAAAATAGAAATAAACCCCTTTCTCACCTTGTACAGGAGTCAATTCACAATGGATCAAAGACCTAGAAATCAGACCAGAGACTTGCAGCTACCTGAAGAGGGCATAGGTCCAACACTTCAACACAAAGGCACAGGTAAAGACTTCCTCAACAAGACCCCAAAGGGACAGGAAATTAAAATGAGGAGAATGGGACTTAGAAGGGACTCCAGACAAAGAAGGAGAAAACTTAAGTTGAACAAAGAAGGCGACCTAACTGAGGGAAATGGGAGGGGGGAAGAGGGAAATACACTAATGCACACAATGTACATACACAAACTCATCAGAGTCAATCACTATGCTGAGCACGGAAAAGAGGGAAGGGGGAGGGAATAGGGTGGGATTTGAGGGAAAGTTAAATGAGCAATGTGTGCATGCATGCTTCTGATACCCTGACACTTATCAAAATGTATAACTACAATGCACCAATAAATGTACTAAATAAAATAAAAAAAGAAAGCTGCACAGGATAAAAAAAATTTAAAAAGAATAGTGAAAGGAAATTGGAAGTGGGAGGCAAAGAGGGAAAAAAAGAAGACTGAGGAAAGAAACAGTTCAAATAATGTTATGTCCATATATGAAGGTATCATGAATCTCACTAAATGTACAAGAAGTGGGGAGGAGGCATGGGGAGGGAAATACATGATATGTGCATCTACATTTGTATCAATTTGAATTTCACTATGATATATAATTACAATTTACTAATAAAAATATTTAAAAAAAGAAGTAAAATCTAAAAAAAAAATAACATGAATTCTGTGTTCAGTGAAACATAAGATAACTCTAACCCTGAGCCACAATATATTTGTGACCATAAGTGAGTAAAAGGAAGACAAATGACTCAGCTAAGGGAAGAAAAACCAAATCTTCTGGATGAAAAGAAATGTACAATACAGCTTGAGGCATTTCCCTACAGAAATGCAGAAGTGGTTAGAAAATA
Organism: Glis glis; assembly: GCA_004027185.1. Lineage (NCBI taxonomy): Eukaryota > Metazoa > Chordata > Mammalia > Rodentia > Gliridae > Glis > Glis glis. The sequence goes on along the minus strand of PVJS01002979.1, from coordinate 65,218 downwards.
CGCTTGTATAAAGACAATTTAGACCTCCCCTCTACCCATCAACCCTCTGCCCACATGAAGGGCTCAAACAGCAAACAAAAGTTTTTCAAGCAGAATAAGGTACGGAAACAGACTTCTAATGAACTGCAATGAAATGACCTAGAAGAGAAAATCTCCCACAAATAATGAGGCCAGAAATCAACCACTGGGAGAAAGTAAATGGCATTTATTTGATAAAAATACACAGGAGCCACTATTTCTGAAAGCCTCCTCTGTGGCAGGTACCACAATAGGTACTTCACAGACTTCAAAATTATTATAAGTTTAATGAGTTAGAATTTTCAGCATATCACATTTAAAGCATGTATGCTATATAAGCATCTCGAAATCTTAAGAGACCCACATCACTTGTTTCATTGAAATTATGGGAAATATCTGAATATATATATATATATATATAGCAAAACCAGTGCTCACTGGCCTCCAGTTTTGATACCACAGCTGAGGGAAAGTGGAAGAGATGTGGTAGCTGGGGAATAAAAGGAAGAAAAACTGTTTTTGAGAGAAAATTCTCCTAGCTTCACTCCCTCTGCTTCAATTATTTACAGAGAGTGAGAATCTAATCCGCAGGAGACTACTGTCAATGCTACCCTCCCATACTAACAGAAGAGACCAAATAAACGCTTGTTCACCAAGAGAATCTGTCATAAAGTACTTCTAAAGTTTTAAGGGCTTTTCACTTAAAAGGTTTTCTTAAAACCTTTCCTCATAAAATAGGTGGCATATGCAACAAATAAGTGGTCAGTTTTTTTTTTTTTTGGTGTGTGTGTGTTTGTGTATGTTGCTAGTGATTGAGCCCAAGGGCATTCTACCTCTGAGCTACACCCCCAGCCCTTTTTTTGTTTGTTTGTTTTTGAAACAGGGTACCACTAAGTTGCTGAGAGTCTTGCTACACACTGCTGAGGCTGTCCTCCAACCTGCAATCTTCCTGTCTCAGCCTCCCAAGTACTGGGACTACAAGTGTGCATTACCATGCCCAGTTTAAACAAATGTTTGACTTCACTGAACAAAGTCACATCATGACTATACTTGTATTATTCCAAGATGTTCACATTTTGTAGAGAATGTGAACTTCTATGGTTAAAACTGTTTCTTTTCCTGTTCTTTCTCTTTCTAAACTTTAAAACCAAAAAATAGCAACTAGGAGCTAGGGGTGGTGGCCCACAATTGTAATCCCAGCACTTGGGAGGCTGAAACAGGAGGATCATAGCCCCAGCAACTTAGCAAAACCCTGTTTCAAATAAAACATAAAAAGGGTTATGGGTTTAGCTTAGAGATAGAATGCCCCTGGGTTTAATCTCCAGTACCAAAACAAAAAACAAAATCAACTACTATGCAATATAGGTTTCCATCAGAAAGATGGAATGCCCAGTCAGAAAACGCATTCTGATTAGGCAAATTGAAATTATGAAATAATTAGACCTCTTCAGATTATGATCTTTTAAAAATACCGTTGAACAGGGGATGTGGCTCAGTGGCAGAACACTTGCCTAGCATGCAGGAGTCTGGGCGATACAACACCACCAAAAAAGAAAAAAAAAGGTAGAATAGAAATGTTGAGCATGGCTGATACCTTTCTCAGCCTCCCAAGTACTGGGATTATAGGCATATGCCACCATGTGAAACAGTCACATTAAGTTATTATAGGCCTTACTAAATTGCTGAGGCTGGCCATGAATTTGGGGTCCTCCTGTCTCAGCCTTCCAAGTACTGGGATTACAGGCCTGTGCCATCACACCCAGCTATGATTTGTTCTTAATTTGAGAAATTAGGTTTCTGCACTATCAGAAAGCAAAAGTTTAAATTCAACAATGTAATCAGCTGTTACTATTAATGGTCATAGTGTGGTATTAAATATATGTATTAAAACTAGGATTTCTTATTAAATACAATTAACAACAAATCAAGGATACAGGTGACAAATTAGTGATCTTTAATGTTATTTTCTCTAAAATATTTCACTCTTGATTTTTCATAGTAAAATAGCATTACAAAAATAAGATTAACCATTTTATTTAAATGAACACTTTGTGAAAGCAAATGGAAAAAAAGTCCTAGTAACCCATCTCCATCAAACGGGCATTTGATTATTCTGAGAAAACTATAAGACGGGCGTGGTGGCACACACCTGTAAAGTACTGGGGAGGCTGAGACAGGAGGATAACAGGTTCAAGGCCAGCCTCAGCAACTTACAAAACCCTCAGCAAGTTAGCAAAACCCTGTTTCTAAATAAAAAAGGGCTGGGGGTGTAGTTCAGGGATAGAATGCCCCTGGGGTCAATCTCTAGTACCAAAAAAAAAAAAAAACGCAAGAAATTTATTAGAAGAATGAAATACGGCTTGAAGTTTAATCATAGACAAATCAGCCATTAAACATTTACATTCATCAGTGATTCCTTTAGGACCCTCTCTTCTCATCCATACCTTTCTCTAGTTTCATATGCACCCTCCTCTCTCTCACCCCATTCTCTGATATGAAATCACCTAATAGAGTGGTAAACTATATGCTTCTTACAAAATAAAAAGATAATATAATACCAATGAAATCCTCCCCCTCCATTCCTAAGGTCTCAAAATAAACAACAACAAAAAAACAATCTTAACATGTTGCCAGGGCTGGCCTGGAACTTCTGGACTCATGCACTCCTCCTGCCTCAGCCTCCCAAATAGATGGAACTATAGGAGCGCACCACTAATGAAATCTTTCTTTCCAAGTACTTCCTATAGTGACTTCTCTTCCTCCTGTTTGCCAAATGGGTTCACACCTAAGGCAACCATATCTTCTAAATCAAAACTTAGGCTGTGTGATCTAACGAGAATATTTGAGTGGAAAACTGTAAGCCTTTGGTGGGTTTCAGCAAAAAGGCACTTCCAAGTTTCTGTGCTGCTTTCAAGCGTGTGACCCTATATTTTTGGATGCCAAAATGTTGATATTTCTTAAATATTCCAAAAGTTCAGAATGTCAAAAAATATTTGAAAACTGGGCTGCCCAAAGATGTATGGTTCCTGGTACTATATCTGAAAAATTCCATCACTTGCTCTTTGTCTTTTTATGCACACTAACTTAGTTTTCTAAATTCTAACTAGCAGCTAGGAGCAACTATCTCCCAAATATTTCTCCAGGATTATCTTTTTGCAAAACTGCATACTAGAAATTCACTTAGTATCTCATTGACTCTGCCAGTAAAAAAAGACCATGTGGTGACAGCGGGGCAGAATAGACTAACAGGAGCTAGTCACTAAGTCATAGGAGGACAAGATAAGAACAGAATTGAGAACTATCATGATAACTACTTTACCTACACTGTCTCCTCTAGTCATCGCAATACCCCTTAGAGCCAGGAACTATTTAGAGATGAGGAAACTGAGGCTTAGAGAGATTATGGAACTTACTCAGGTCAAATGGCTAGTAAGTGGTTGTATTATTGTTTTCTGCTGTAACAAAAATATCTGAGGCTAGGTACTTTATAAAGATGTTTATTTAGTTCTCAGTTTTAGAGACTCAAAGTTCAAGATGAAGTAGCCCCATACATAGGTTTGGTCTCTGGTGAAGGTCTCATGGCAAATGGAAACACAAGAGCAGGAGCCAAACAGAAAAGATCACGTGGTGAGGAGGAAACCACAGGGAGATTCAGGGGCCAGGCTTGCTCTTTAACCACAACCCACACTTAAAAGAACTCCCTCCTCCAGACCAGCATTAATCCCAACAGCACACCCCCACTTCTTAAAGATTGCAACATCTGTCAACATTAACACACTGGATATTAAGCTTCTCACACTTGACGCTTTGGGAGAGACACTCAAACCATAGCAAAACTATAGCAGTGGTAAAGCAAGGATTTGAACCCAGAGAGTCTGTCTCAAAATACCAAGAAATGAAATGTAAATTCTGACAGATGAGTTGTGTGGTCACTGGTCAATTCAAGAGACATTTCCTGAGCACTAAGTACATGCCAGATCCTGGGGATATGCACGCGCGCGCACACACACACACACGAATCTGGATTCTAATTCTTGCTTCACCACTTAATAGCTATGTAACTTGAAAAAGGTCCTGAGCTGAGCTGTATGACTCAAATAAGGAATGACCACTACTCTCAGAAAGACAAGTTAACAAATCATAGTTTAGTATGAAACAACGCAAATATACAAAAGTGAAGTAGCACAATAATGTGATTCGCTCTGTTGTATTCTGTTTATGATGGATATTGCCTGATTAATATTTTGAAGCTGTGTGTGATGGTGCACGCTTGTAATGCCAGTACTTGGGAGGCTAAGACCGGAAGATCTGGGTTTGCGGCCAGCCTCAGCTACTTAGTGAGGTCCTCTGCAATTTAGTGAGACCCTATTTCAAAATAAAGAATAAAAAATAGAGCTGGGGGTATAGCTTGGAGGTAGAATGCCGCTGGGTTCAATCCCCAGTACTGCAAAAAAAATTTTTTTTGAATGAAAATGAAGTATATTACAGGATAAATAAAACATGGTAACATGATTCCATGTAGTATGCTCACAGAACCACAAGTGGACCAATACTTTTAAAGCATAAAGCCGGGCGTGGTGGCGCACACTTGTAATCCCACTACTTGGGAGGAGGAGACCGGAGGATCAGGGTTCGCGGCCAGCCTCAGCTACTTAGTGAGGCCTCCGCAACTTCGTGAGACCTGGTTTCAAAATAAAGGATAAAAAATAGGGCCGGGGGTGTAGCTTGGAGGTAGAACGCCCCTGGGTTCAATCCCCGGTACCGCAAAAAAAAAAAAAAAAAGCATAAATATCTAGGAGCTAGAGAGGTAAGCTGGATTCTAGATGATTAGAAAAATAAGCAAAACAGAGCTCAAGCATCCAGATGGAAGTCAAGGTTGAGGGCTCAGACTAGGCTAAAAGGCACTAACTAGAAAGCAGAACTCAAGCAGTATTACAGGGAAAGATACTCTACTTTCATAGACATGGGGGTCTACCCAAATGATCATCAGCCTACAGTAAGCAGTTAGAAAGTAGAGACTACATCTCCATTTAAATTCTATATACAACTGAATGCTAGGTCTCCAGGAAATAAAGATTTTTCTAACCCAGGAAGAATGTATTTTTCACAAAGAAAATGAAGATATTGTAAGGACAATTGAAATATGGATGTTAGATTAAATAATACTATTGTATAAATGTTAAATTCCCTGGTTTTGGTAACTTAATCTCACTTTGTGTGTGTGTGTGTGTGTGTGTGTGTGTGCGTTACTGGGGATTGAACAGGGGCATTCTACCTCTGAGCTACACTCCCAGCCCTATTTTCTTTTCTATTTTGTGAAACAAGGTCTCGCAAAATTGCTGAGGCTGGACTCAAATCTGCAATCCTTCTATCTCAGGTTCCCAAGTACTGGGTTTACAGTCAAGAGAATATTCTTGTTCTAAAGAAACACCTGCAAAAGTACTTATGAGTAAAATGTCTCCAGCTCACTCACAAATGATTCGGAAAAAAATTGATATGCATATATATGTACTTACATACACACATTCAGAGAGAAAGAGACAGAGAATATGATAAAGCAAACGTGACAGAGTTTAACAACTGGGAATCTAGGAAAAGGGCGTATGAGAAAGCTCCTTGTACTATTCATGCAACTTCAATAGAAAAGCTTGAAACTAAATCAAAATAAAGTTACAGAAAAACTCACAGTAGCATCAAAAACATTAGAAATCTATGTGGTTTTTCTCTGGTAGTATTCAGTAGCTAAGGTTGAAAGAAGCACAGTACATAGGAGAACCTGTCAAAGATTAAGAGCCAAGAATACTTGGAAAATTAAATTATCAAAATGAGGGAATTTAGCCAGGTATGGTGGCGCACACTTGTAATCCCAGTACTTGGGATGCTGAGACAGGAAGATAACAGGTTTGAGGACAACCACAGCAAGTAGTGAGACTCTCATCAACCTAGTGAGACCCTGTTTCAAACTAAACATAAATAGGGCTGGGGGTGTAGCTTGGAGGTAGAATACCCCCGGGCTCAATCCCCAGTACCAAAAAAACCCAGGGAATTTAACATTTATGCAATACTATTATTTAATCTACTGTCCAAATTCAGTTTTGTAAATTCTCCTAAAAATATCCTTTATTTTTATTTATTTGTTTTTATTTTTTGGGGGGGTAGTACTGAGGATTAAACCCAGGGGTATTCTACCTCCAAGATATATCCCCAGTCCCTTCTTTTATTTTTTTGTTTTGAAACAGGGTCTTGCTAGGTTGCTTACAGTCTGACTACCTTGCTGAGGCTGTCCTCAAACCTGTGATCTTCCTGTCTTTGCTTCCCAAGTACTGGGATTACAGGCATGAGCCACCATGTCCAGCTTCCTTTATAGCATTTCTAAAAACTTTACTACAAACTTCATAATTCATTCTAACTAGAGCTTAGACTTAGCCATTCTTTTTCTATGTGGCTATTTAAAATGATTAAAGAGAAAACTAAAACTAAAGGGAAGAGGTTTTTTTTTGCGGTACTGGGGATTGAACCCAGGGGCATTCTACCTCTGAGCTACACCCCCAGCCCTATTTTTTATTTTTTATTTTGAAACAGGGTCTCACTAAGTTGCAAAGGGCCTAAGTAGCTGAGGCTGGCTGTGAATCCAGATCCTCCAGTGTCAGCCTCCCAAGTACTGGGATTATAAGTGTGTGCCACCGTGCCCAGCAAGGAAGAGGTTTTGAGAATAAACTAAATGTGATACGTAAAAGAGAGCAAGAATTGGAATGACAGAAGGTTATAACCAGGAAAGTAGAATAGTAACATTCATTATGAGACTTACTAATCGTTTAGGATATGCAAATTAACTCCACAATGAGATATCATTCTACGTCTAATAAAATGGCTCAATCTCTGGCACCATAAAAATGACATGAATGAAAGTTAACATGTCTCTGCTAGGTTCCATGGTCCACACCTGTAATCCCGGCTACCCTTGAATCTGAGGCAAGAAGAATCCAAGTTTGAAGCCAGCCTTGGCAACTTTGCAAGACGCTGTCTCAAAACTAAAAAGTAAAAAGGGCTGGGAGTGTAGCTGAGTGGCAAAGCTACCCTGAGTTCAATCTCCAGTACAGAAAATAAAGTTAATGTCTGATATACTGTTCAAAATATGAATTCCAATCATTAAATTACTCCTAATACTGTTTCACTATTTCTCTCCATAGAAGCTTTCAGAGTTCACTACTACTCATTAACACCATTACCAGATCCTGAGTATCCACAATACCTCTTCCAACTACCAAGAGCCCCAGAAAGTAGGGAAAACGAGATGGTACCTGCTAAACTAACATTATTCTCTCCACTTTACCATTTCAGGATGGCTCCTTTCCAGGTGATAGAATAAAGCTTTTGTTGTACATCTAAAAATTTTAAAAAGAATAAGAAGCTGGGCGTGGTGGCCCACGTGTATAATCCCAGTACTTGCGAGGGTGAGACAGAAGGATCACAGGTTCGTGGCCAGCCTCAGCTACTTAGTGAGGCCCTCCGCAACTTAGTGAGACCCTGTTTTAAAATAAAGAACAAAAAATAGGGCTGGGGGTGTAGCTCAGAGGTAGAATGCCCCTGGGTTCAATCCCCAGTACTGCAAAAAAAAAAGGAAAAGGTAGCTCCCTGGGACTAATCCCTCCCCTAATTTCACCACACAAAATGTGAGTTTCCTTCAGAAAAGGACCATCTTACAGTACTTTGGAAACTCACGTGACTAGCTGACTAGGTATGCACACAACTGAATAAGATTTTGCTATTGAAACAATTATTTTAAGCAATAAGACTTTTTCAGTGTAGGTTTTCATTTTAAATAATGTTTCACGAATAATGTTCCCTACTAAAACTAAATGTATTTTATAAAGTTCTACAGTTACTACTGAGATTTAGTACTCATTGAGAAAAGACACACTATATATTTTAATTATCTAAAAATTTTTAAGATACTGTTATAGTTAGATATAAAATGTCCCCTTAAAGAGCTCATTTATTAATATTCAGGGTTGATATAATTGAGTCATGAGGGTTATAATCCCAGAAGAGGATAAATCCATTGTAATGGATTTACCTGGGTGGTACCTGGTAGGCTGGTAGGGTGTGGCTGGAGGAAGTGGTCCCTGGGGGTGCAACCTTAGAGATTATATATATGGTTCTTCCTCCCTGGGTTCACTCTCTTGCTTCCAGCCTCCATGATGTGAGAAGTACAGCCCATGTGCTCTTTCTCTGCTTCTTGTCACCATGCCCTGAGATCCACAGTCCTTTGGCCTCACATGGAGTGAGAACCCAAAACCGTAACAAAATAAATCTTCTTTCCTCTAGGTTACATGGTCAATCTTTTAGATGATAGCTCCAAGAATGCTGACAGATACAGAAACCAAGCCAGTGTGGTGGTGCACGCCTGTAATCCCAGTACTTGGGAGGCTGAGATAAGAGGACTGCAGGTTTGACACCAGTCTCAGCAATGTAGTAAAACTCTCAGGAACATAGTGAGAACCCTGTTTCAAAACAAAAAATAGTTCAATCCCCTCCTTTCTCCCACCTTGGGAGATCTCTCCCACTCTCTCCCTTCTTTATTCTCCCTCCTTCTCTCTTCTCTTTCTTCTCCCTCTCTCCCCTTCTTTCTCCCCCCTTTTCTCTTTCCCCTCTCTCCCTTCTCTTTCACTCTTCTTCTTCCACTCTCTCAAAGTAAAACAAACTAAAAAATTAAGTAAACAAAAAAGGCTAGAGGTATATAGCTCAGAGGTAGAATGCCCCTAGGTTCAATCCCTAGTACAAGGAGAAAAGAAAAAAAGAAACAAACCAGTGTGTACTCTATCAAAGTAAAACATTCTTTGGACATTATATAATATACTATAATTATAACATTCAAAAAAACAAAAAAACATTCCTGCTTTTATAAGCATGGATTTTCATTGTAAGTTTAATTACCTTTACTGCCAACTATAATTAAGAAATATAACCCCTTCTAATAAATAAATATTGCTAATATTTACCTCTATTTCAAAAGTTCAATCCATTTGATCTTTTCCCTTTACCATTAAGTGGCTTTCAAAGCTATAAACAAAAATCTTTTTATTTTTTTGCTGTACTGGGGATTGAACCCAGGGGCATTCTACTTCTGAGCTACACCCACAGCCCTATTTTTTTAGTCTTTATTTTGAAACAGGGTCTCAGTAAGTTGTGAAGGGCCTCACTAAGTAGCTGAGGCTGGCCCCGAACCTGAGATCCTCCTGTCTCAGTCCCCCAAGTACTGGGATTACAAGCATGGGCCACAATGCCTGGCTACAAAAATCTTTTCAACTTTTTTGTTCAGTGGAGGTTTTTGCTTTAAAATATGTTGGAAGATGTCAAAGGAAGATCAAAAGAAATTAAATACTGGAAATAAAAATTATTCCAAATCAAATTCTTAGTTTATCTTGGTTTTCTTTTTATGTGATGTTGGTTATAGTATTTAACTTTTCTGGTATAATATTTAATACAAAAGAATATATACCTATCTCTAAGAACATACACCCTCCCTAAAAGTTACAGAAAAGGTTATTTGACCTGTGTTCACAGTTAGATACTTTATACACCTGAATGCAAAATGGACCTTTAGACAAGGTCCAAGCCAATAGCTATTTATGTACATCATTTGCGCTTTAAATCTTTCAGATAAAGTGCCTAGTCTTCCTCTTATATGGCTTGGTCTCAAACTTTTATTAAATTGAGGAATTTAGCAGTGTTGAAATTCAAAACTAACCACTTATGGAATACTACCTTTACTTTTCAAAACTGTGCCTCCCAACTTTTAACTTCCTATGTTCTGGGGCTGCTAAAGTGTCATATCTTTCTCAGAGTGTTCAAAAATTTGTTAGAAATGCTTTTTTGAAAAGTTTTCCTTAAGGCATCCTTAGACTTAGGCAACAAGTTCTGAACATGCCCTGGAAGAAAGAACTGCAAATAAATAGCTGGTAAAAGGATGAAGTGGAGTGGTATGAGTAAAAAAAAAGTTGGAGAAGCAGGAACTGGTTCAGAAAGACACCCAGCTCAGTGCTTAAGGGAAAGGAATTTGATCTGCCAAACTCAGTTCAAAATGTGCTACTTACCAGCTAAGGCAACTTTGGACAAAATTAGCCTTTCTAAATTGTCTTATTGTTAAGTGAAGGTAACAAACTTCACTCTTATGGTTGTTTAGGAACTACCTGAGAGAATGTTTAGCCCAGAATTAGCTAGTATTATTATTCACTCTAGGCAGTTTAAGTTCAAAGAGTAACAAGGGTTCACTAAAGAATTTTGAACAGAGAAAAAGAGCTATAACTGCACAGTAAATAATGTATTATACTGAGCCAAACAGTAAGCAAAGATCAATTTGGTGTCTGTTCTACTAATCTAAAGGAGAAGTCATAGCATGGCCTGTGCTAAGGGGGAGAAGAGAAGGAACACATTGATTGTAAAGATACTACAAAGTTAAACTTGTTAAGAAAGCCAGAGCATGATGGCCATGCCTGTAATCCCAGCTACTTGGAAAGCTGAGACAGGAAGAAGGGAAGCAAACGGCATGCCTTGGTAACATATCAAGTCCCTGTCTCAGGAAAAAAAAAAAATCAGTAAGACTGTGGTTAAATTGAGGGTAAAGGAGGAAAATTAGAATGACATTCAATGTCTGGCTTAGATGGTACATTTGGTGAGCTGGATGAATCTGGGTCTCAACCTCAGATCTTGAAATCATTAACATACATAGGATATTATTAATCAAAGACATAGGACTAGAAATTAGCAAGGGCACAGAGTGAGAAGAGTATTAAGAATACCATAAACTCCATTATTTAATGGTTATAAAGAGAAAACATTTGCAAAAGACACAAATAGGAGGAAACATAGGTAGTGCTAAAAAAAAAAACCCTCATCGAAAGAGTTTCAAAAAGGAAAAAGTTGTCAAGAATAAAAAATGTAGCTGAGTGCGGAGTACATTGTACATTGGAGTACGCCTATAATCCCAGTACTGGGGAAGCTGAGACAGAAGGATCACAAATTCGAGATCAGTGCCTGGTAATTCAGTAAGACCCTGTTTCAGAATAAAAAGGGGTAGGGTGTAGTTCAAAGGTAGAACACCCCGGGGTTCAATCCCCAGTACTACAAAAGAAAAGGGGGGAAAATTACTAAAGGGTTACTGAGAAATCAAGCAAAGGACAAACACATACATACACACACACACACACACACACACACACACAAACATGAAGGGGACGGGACTTAGTGGATTACACTGGGAAAGAAAAAAATAATGTATAAAGAGACATAGACAGAGCTGGGTGTGGTGGTACACACCTGTAATCCCAGTACTTGGGAGGCTGAGACAGGAGGATCGCAGGTCTAACGACAGCCTCAGCAATGTAGCAAGACTCTCAGCAACCTAGCAAGACCCTGTTTCGAAACAAAAAATAAAAAGGGCTGGGGGTGTAGATCAGAGGTAGAATTCCCGTGGGTTAAATCCCAAGCAACACAAAAAAGAAAAAGAAAAGAGGGAGACATAGATGGATCTGCTCCCTTCTACCCAAATGCTAGAAACCACAAAACCGTTTCAAGTTCATTGTTTCTAATGACATCCAGAAAACCAAATTCATTAAAACAGGTTCACAGACATCAGTTCATAAGTAAGCACTTCCTAAGTTATCAACAAAAAAGTTACCTCCTAAAACATTTACCTTTCATAAAGAAGCCATACAAGAAAAAAAATTCAATACTGTTAAATTCCTCTATTATACAAAACAGGAGAGGAGGCCATGTAAATACTAAGCCACAGCTTCTAAGTTCTTTCAAGTTTTATCAACTAATTGCCCATTAAAATTTTTCTTTGTATTATTAGGGGGAAAAATACTACTACATTCCCCTGAATCGCTTAACAACAGTGACTTTGATTGCATTCCATATCCTATCATCTTTTCTACATTCTAAAAGAATAAAACAGAGCTATCACTATTCGTATCTTGCCCCAACATCTAGGTCAGTTTAAGAATTCTTTTTTCCCTGTAGAAAGCTGATTTTTACTCTCCCCTGAAGCCAATAAACTAAGATACTTCCTACTTATGTCAACCAGAGACCAATATAGTATAGAGATATGATAGAGAAATCATGAAAGAAAACTGTTTCTCAAAGTTTTAGTGTTCCCCAAATAAAAGAGCAGGTAAATCTTTACTTCAGGTACCCATTTAAATATAATCAACAAACCAGGCGTGGCAATGCATGCCTATAATCCCAGTACTTGGGAGGCAAGAGAGGAGGATCACAGGTTCAAGACCAGCCTCAGCAACCTAGGGAAACCCTGTTCCAAAAAACAAAGGGCTGGGGATGTAGCTTGGAGGTATAATGTCCCTGGGTTCAATCCCCAATACCACACAAAAAAAGTAATCAATAGCCAAACTTAAAATGACTTGCACTAAAATTATTATATTTACAATTATCTTCATCTCTACCTGGCAGCAATAAGATTAATTTTTAAAAATTGTATATATTTTCTCAAATTCAGAATAAAAGAAGTGTCTCTAGTAGAAATATGGAAACTTTTAAGTTTCTCTATTCCAAATGTTAAGAAAACCAGGGTCTTGAAAAATCATCCTTCAACTACAACAAAATAGACTTAAAAAAATGTTTCCCCTGGAAACAAACACAATGACAAACATACCAACAATTACCTCTGAAAGTTAGAAATATTAAGTTATCAGGAAATCAAAATAAAAGTTTACAGAAAATAAGTTAAAATTTTATGCTGCAAAATGAGCTAGCTATTTAATTCAAGATCATAGAAGTTCAACTTCTGCTTGTATCAATGAGTTGTACTTTAGACCATGACTTATCACTGCCCCCACTTATTAATTAAATTAGTATTTTTGTCTTGAATTTTGCTTTAAAACAAGTTTTTAAGTTTATTTTGCAACATTAGTCAAACTAGTTCATAACCCAAACAGTTACAGCCTACATTCCATTTAGCAGAAGAGCTAGTAAGAGTATATATACACATTATCAGCAGTCACTGCCAAACAAAGAATGCTCTTAAAGACAAACAGAAACAACATGCCTAGCAGAGGGTGTGTGTGTGTGTGTGTGTGTGTGTGTGTGTGCAGGTATCTTTTTACTTTTAACTGAAAATCTATGAAATACTAGAAAGGTGCTGATACACCATTTTGAAACTTAGAACATACAAATTCTCCATTTCTGAAGTGTATTTTAGAAAACACCAAATTCAGAAATGCAGTGACAAAGGCTATTCATACATGTTCAGAGAGAGGTAATGTTAACTAGCACTATTCCAGGTCCCTCTCTAAAAATGCTTCTGATATATTTTCTTAGAAGGAAATGTTTCTTCTGTAATGTGCTTACCAGAAGCACATACTAAGGAGTGCTGGCATGAAGAACAAAAGCCAATGTAAAATATTAAGCCCTGTACTTGCTGATAGCAATACACATAGTAAAATACCCAAAGATATAACTGCTCATTTAAATGGGTAAAAATTTTCCCAATTTCCTTCAGCTAATTTTAATATCCAGAAAACAGATTTAGATCCATCTGTGTCTTAGAAAATGAAGTTTAACATAGGCTATCTCATAGGCTATCTGTTTAGGCAAAAATAACCAACAAATCAGAGAGCTTCAGAGACATGCTGTAATAGAAAATTTAAGGGGCTACCCATTAGAGAAATTTTGAAGCATGGCAGTATAAATTGGTATAATCTGTTTGAAAAGCAATTTGACCAGTGAAGTGTTCATATTCTTTGATTTAGGTAAGCACACTCCAGGGGATTTTTCCAAAAGAAATAAATCTTCTTTGAAAAGGAAAATATTTTAAAGATACACAGAGAACTGTATTCAATGCAATGCCATTTAAAATAATGAAAAATTAGTAACAACCTAAAAGTACAATAGGCAAAAGACTAGGTTAATTAAGGTCACATCAACTTAAGAGAACTACATAGCTACTGAAATTAAAGCAAATTTAACAAGAGATGATACAGTTTAGTGAAAAAAAATTACAAAACTGCATTTATTCACAATTATTGGCAAATGCAAGAATATAAGATACAGAAGAGAAGATGGAGAAAATGAGACCACCACACAATGATACTGTGGGTATATGGGTGACTTGATTTTATTATTATAGTATTAAGAAACAGACATAGCAGAAAAGCATTAATTTAAAAACCTTTGCATGATTTCAGAACAAGCAGCAAAGCAAATACAAGGACACTGGCTGAAACTGCTCAGCTGGCATTTGAACCGATTACCGAAATGAACTTTTATCCCTTAATTTCTATGAGAGCAAAGGGCAACAACATAAAGAAAACAGTCTCTAAAGAAAAATTATGGTACTGAAACATACTACAGTATTTCATAAGTAAGAAATAATAATTGATTCATACTTTTTTTCAAGTTTGGGTAGCCTACCTATTGCTTTTAAAAATATAAATTTAATCATTTCTTATTTCAAAAGGGTATTAATTACTTATCTCCATCTTTGAAAGAAACGAAGAGTTTGAAGAAAGCAGGTTTACTTTGTACTATACAAGTATAAATCAATGACCTTTATAGAAAACAAAGCTAAAATGCATGCATATTAAAATGTCAACATATTGTTAAATTTAAAATATCTGGAGTTAGAGAATATACTAAAGGTAAAAAGGAAAATTAAACAGTTGCATTTCAATCCTTAAAAAAGAACAAATTTAAACCTACCATTTTTATCTGTCTTTTAGCAACTTAACATCTTAGGTTTGAGGAAAATGACATCAAATATACTTCCTCAAGATGTCATTTATAAAAACTGAAAAATGATTGCTCCAACATCCAATCCAAGAGAAAAGCTTGTTACTGAAGATAAGATTTTAACTCAAAAGATTCTTAATGACACTCAAATTCTGAACTAAAAATATTAATAAGAGAAAGTCAAGTTTGATTCTCTGAATACCTATTTCCTGTCCAAACAGCCCTTTTGTTCTGCTTCCCTGCTTAATTTTAATGTTCAGTTTGCATCAGAAAATATAAACAATGAGAAAACCTAGCAAATACAGAAGCATAAAAGAGCAAAAGTATAAAACATAGGACCATTAAAAGATTAGAACAAAAATCCTACCAACAAAACCTCCACAATTTTTCTGTTTGCTTCACCTCAGATTAACTTCACTTGAAGCTGTACTCCAAAGCAACCAAACCTGAATACCAAGCTCCACCTTCTCCAATTCTAGTGGCCGAAGAGTAAAATCTCCTCCCTGTTAGTGAAACTGATTATTGTGATTGGTTACGGCTAATATCCATTATTTTAAAGAACTTTTCCTTGCTAGCAGGTTAGGTTAAACACACTAAAACCCCCTGGATAAGCTGGTTTCTTAAAGAAACAGCAGGTAATGTTTTAGTTTTCCCATTATATACTATTTGCTTTCTCTTTTGTCTAGGAGAAAAGTAAACATCAATGAAAATCTCACAGAAGAAGCTTTAATTTGAAGTTTAGTGACAAAACTGTTTAAAATATGTGTTTTTAACCTAAACTATTTGATATTTATACAGAGTCATGAAGATGAAGTTATGCTTTAAAAAGACAGATTCCTATTTTAATACAGTTCACATTTTACCTGAAAATTTTAAAACAGCTACAAAAAATCCATTACAAAATTTTGCTAGGACACATCAGTGTTAACGAGAGGACCATAACTTAAATGAAAATATATGGACTGAAATGAATGCTAAAGACTCATTTCTAAAAGATCTATCAAATTCACTGACATTCTCAATATCACAACAGAGTAAAATTTTCAGTGACATCAAGATTGATAATTCCACCTAAGCAAGACTGAAATAAAAACTGGGAAAAATATAATTTCTATATTGGCACATTTAACAGGTCTGACATTGTGTGAATGTCCTGCCAACGTTTAGTGCATATCCATTGCAATATAGATCCAAAATGAAAAAAACAACTTGTGTTAAAGAAATATTCAGGTATAAGGTTCATGTTTATTTCTATTTATTTATTTATTTTGCAGTGCTGGGGATCAAACCCAGGGCCTCCCACAGACTAGACCCCACCATAAGTCTATGTTTAATTTTGCTGTTGTTTTCTAAAAGAAAGATGGAAACTATTGTGTACCCACTTCAAGATGGCATGGGTACCCTGAGGTACAGCTGAAAGGTATATTTTACTTACACTACTCAATAGGCTATATTAAATGGTATTTTTTTTCTACAGAGATTCTAAAAAGATACTATTCAGGTAATCTGATTTTTAAACAACAACAACAACAAAAAACTGAAGTCACTTTACACGGGACTAAGTTTGCTACATTCTATAAATCTATGTGTTTTCATTAGAACTGTTTGTTTTATAGTAGCTTGATCCATCACTCTGACATTCATAATTTTTCTGACTAATTCCATAGCATTTAAAGTATAATTTTCACCTCCACAAAAAATTTTGATTGTAATTCATAAAAATAAGTACAAAACTAAAGCAAATTAGAGTGGCTTCTTAAAATATGCTTTCAACAAGTTTATGTATTAAAGAATTGTTAATTTAGCCTAATTTCAAAGTTCAAAATCTTGCAACCATTTTTTCACAGAGAAAACTCATGTATTAGAACACAAAGTCAACAAAATTGTTTTGAATACAAAGAGAAGTTTTTCTAACAAACTGAAAATTCACATAATTGCAACTAGACATGAATATGGGGCAATGCCCTGCTGAAGCCCAAACAGCTGCATAATGTATTATGCCTTTTAAGTGGACAAATTGAAAGAGCCAATTCACAGAGGTCTATTCCCAAGATCCTTTGCAAGGATTCACTGATTTGAATGCCCAGCACTTCATGAGTCAAGTTCAGGTTTTCCTCCCACTGTGTTTACAAAACAACGTAGGAAGCAGAAGAGGTATGGGAGCAATGAGCAGTAAGAATACATAATTTGAGTTACAGTGTAAGACTTGAGGAAAAAATATTATAGTTGGCCAAAAATTTTTTAAGGTTATAGAAAAATAGATGGCAAACTTTTTTTTTTTTTTTGCAGTACTAGGGGATTGAACCCAGGGGCATTCTACCTTCGAACTACATGCCCAGCCCTATTTTTTATTCTTTATTTTGAAACAGGGTCTCACTAAGTTGTGGAGGGCCTCACTAAGTAGCTGGCTGTGAACCTGCGATCCTCCTGTCTCAGCCTCCCAAGTACTGGGATTACAAGTGTGCGCCATCATGCCTGGCTGATGGCAAACATTTTAATCTTCAAATGTGACAAGCATAAAATTAGAGGAACCAAATAAACTTCTGCTCAGATGTCTATTTTTACTTCAAAGTTAATTATTTGCATGAAACAGATACTAAATATACACAAATATAACACCAAGACCACTCTCAGTCTATAATCAAGAATAAAGAATGGAGATGTGGACCTAGTGATGCCAGATCTCCAGGACTTACTTGAAAAAAACTTCAAGGTGACAATTATCATGATAGGTGGCACACAGGTTAAAATTAACAGAAGATAATAGCAAAAATAAAAAGAAGCAATATCAAGCCCATAAATTGTATAAGCTAGATTATATGAAAACAATATTGCTTCATGGGAACAAGGAGCTTGCACAAAAGCTCCAGGACTCCCTGACTGCATGTGACAATACCACTTTTTTGAACATCAAGTATTCAAAGGAGGTATTGTATGTTCTTTGCAGGAGATCAGAGATTTTCCCAAACCTATCGGTTAAAAACAATTTAGAAAAGAACAAGCTTCTGAACAACTTGGTCCCACTTTGCTTATGATTAAAAAGACCCTACACAAAGAATCAATACCTAGATTATTAGGAACAACTTTTGGTAGAATACATACAGAGCAAGGCAAAAACTTTCTTAGAATTATAAAGGACTAAAAATAGTTCAAATTGTTCTTCCTACAAAAGAAATTAGGCCTGGGCATTCTCCCTGGACACAATTGGTGGTTTATGCAGTAGCTGATCAAAGGACCACCCTGACATCAGCAAAATATGATAGGGATAAATAAGAATAAAGTTTGAAAACCACTATTTGAGGGTTAATAAAAAAAACTTTCAAAAAATATTTCCCTGGCAAATACACATTGCCTACAAAAGTACAATATTTGTTTTCAACTCCTGGGGTATATTTTCTAAATCATTATAGGGAAAAAAAAAAAACAAGGTATTCATGGGGAGTTGGGAAAGGTGATAATGGTCTGTCCATTCAGCAAAATACTGAATACAAAAGAAATATTAAGGCAACATACAGATAAAGCATAAGTCAAGCTGATAGGAAGAGGTACCTTTGTATAAGAGGCAGTAAATCCCTTTGTTTTAGGTCTAAAAGGACAAACAAGGTCACTCACTAATAAACACAAACTAAAAGGAAACAGAAATCAGCACAATGAAACAAAAGTATAAGGAAAAAGCATTTGCAATTCTTAAATATTAAGATTGACCCATCACAAATTTTCATGTGCTAAATAACATACTATATATAGATATCTAAGTAAAATTGTCAAATATAAAAAATAAACGGAAAATAGGTTGGTGGACTTCTATTTCCTTCTCTCCTTAGCTGCCTACACCAAAAAAACAAAATGAAGATTAAAAGACAAAGATTAATTTTTTTTATATCTATCAAAAGGAAAGCTCCTTGACAATGTTTTTTATTTTGAAATCTCAATCACAAAGAAAACAATTCTGAAAAGTAAAAGTTGAATAGGTTAAGTCTCCTGTCAATTAACAATGACATTTAAAAGTTCACAGAGGCCCGGCATGGTGGGCATACTTGTAATCCCAGTACTTGGTAGGCGGAGACTGGAGGATGGGGGTTCTCCACCAGCCACAGCTACTAAGTGAGGCCCTCCGCAACTTAGTGAGACCCGGTTTCAAAATAAAGTATAAAAAATAGGGCCGGGGGTGTAGCGCGGAGGTAGAACGCCCCTGGGTTCAATCCCGGGTACCGCAAAAAAAAAAAGTATAAAAAATAGGGCCGGGGATGTAGCTCGGAGGTAGAAAGCCCCGGGTTCAATCCCCGGTGCCGCAAAAAAAAAAAAAAAAAAAAAAAAAACCTTCACAGAGAGTTTATTCACTCACCAAATCTTTTGAACACCTACTACGTGCTGGGAACCATTACCTGCTATAGATATCATGGTCAACAAAATGAACACAGTCTCTACCTTTGTTAAGAATTCTGAGCCAGGCATGGTGGTGCACGCTTGTAATCCCAGTACTTGGGAGGTAGAGACCGCAGGATCCAGGTTCACAGCCAGACTCAGCTACTTAGTGAGGCCTTCTGCAACTTCGTGAGACCCGATTTCAAAATAAAGTTTAAAAAATAGGGCCAGGGGTGTAGCGCGGAGGTAGAACGCCCCTGGGTTCAATCCCCAGTACCACACACACACAAAAAAGAATAATTCTGGTCTAGAATCAGACCAACACTATCCAATAGAATTCAAACTGGAACCACATGGATTTTATTTTCTTTCTTTTTTTTTTTGCGGTATTGGAGATTGAACCCAGGGGCAACACCCCCAGCCCTATTTTTTATTCTTTATTTTGAAACAGGGTCTCACTAAGTTGCAGAGGGCCTAAGTAGCTGAGGCTGGCCGTGAACCCAGATCCTCCAGTCTCAGCCTCCCAAGTACTGGGATTACAAGCGTGTGCCACCACGCCTGGCAGATTTTTTATTTTCTAATAGTAATAATAAAGCAATAACATGAACAGGTAAAATTAACTGTAATTACATAATTTAACTCAAAATATGTAAAATATATCACTACTTCACCATGTTATCACTATTTTTAAAATTGAGATATTTTCATTCCTGTTTTATACTAAAAACCAAGTTCATATTTCATATTTATAGCACACATCAACTTAGACTTGCCACATTTCAAAAGTCAGATGTGGCTATTTTAATTTAAATAAAATACAGTCGCTATTAACCACATCACTATAAATTAAAATTATTACTACAGAAGATTCCATCTCTCTCCTATTATAGCTTTGGGTGTGTGTAGGTTTATGTGTGGTACTGGGGATTGAACCCAGGGGCATTCTGCTTCTGAGCTACACCCCCAGTCCTATTTTACTTTTTATTTTGAAACATTTAAGTTGTGAAGGGCCTTGCTAAGTTGCTGAGGCTGGCTCTGAACCTGTGATCGTCCTGTCTCAGCTTCCCAAGTACTAGAATTTCAGGCTTGCACCACCACACCCAGCTCACCTATGGTAATTGAGCACCTGAAATGACTAAAACACACAAGGAACTGAATTTTTAATATTATTTAGTTTTAATTCATTAAATAGTCACAAGTGGCTGGTAACTACCAGACTGTAAAACACAGCTCTGAAGGAAGAAGTGGACACTAAAATAAATTACACATTTAATGAATTACAGTTGTTATAAATATTTGTGAAAGAAATGCCCAATATGAAATAAACCCACAGAGCCAACAGGGCTATTTTGCAGAATCAAGGAAAGATTCCTCAAGAAAATCACAATTAAGCAAAATAACAGCATATGTAGAGGTCTTAGTAGAGAAAACTAAAAATACAGTATAAGTAATATTATTTTGCCCCTTGGCAAAATAATATAAACTATTTTTAGGAGTCTTGATATGGACCACAGAATATAAACAAACCAGACAGGAAGGTAGAGGACAGGTGGAAACAGCCCTCCACTTGAAGATAATAAAAATCTCCAAAATAAGTCTTACAAGAAAGTTTGTCTCATTCTCCTCATTCAGTAAACTCCAGTCATTCCAACCTTCTGTCAAATTCTAAATCAAGCCAAATACTTTGTGTAGCTTTTGTGCTAGAAGTTCCCTTCACTGGAGAAACTTCCTCCAGCCCTTCTTGATCTTCAAACTTAGAAACACAGTTCCAAATTTTCTACACAGGACATGCTCTGGGACAGTAATCCAACTGAAAGATGGGGACATAGCTCACTATAAAGCAATTTTTACCAAAAAAAAAAAAATTGCCCCCAAAATTACTATTTAAAAAAAATGCTGTAACAATTTGGGAAGCTAAAGAAAACTTGTGAGTACACCTTGCTAGCACCAATCAACCTAAATGTTACACCCTGAGAGAGACATTCTATTTATACCCAATACCTTCTATTTCTTTACTTCCTAGCACTTGTCAAAATCTGAAAATTCTAAGCCGGGCGTGGTGGCGCACACTTGTAATCCCAGTACTTGGGAGGCTGAGACCAGAGGATCCGGGTTCGCAGCCAGCCTTCGCAACTTAGTGAGACCCTGTTTCAAAATGAAAATTAAAAACTAGGGCTGAAAATTAAAAACTAGGGCTGAAAATTCTTTGATTTGTAAGTTGCCTAAACCCTATCAAGGCAAAGACTCTGTCTTGTTCATGGTTGTATCCTCGGCATTTACCACAATGTCTGCTATGAGGCAAGTGCTCAAATTGTTGAAGAAATGAAGAGCACAAATGTGGGGACTTTTTAAGAACACATACATATATCAAGGGCTGTAGGTGTAGCTTACTGGCAGTGAATTTGCCCACCATGAATAAGGCCCTGGAGCAAATCCCCAGCAACCAAGAATTTGAAGGGGAAGGAAATGCACTGGTACCAAATCAGTGGTACTGAATACACAAAAAAGAACCAAATGCACATGCACTAGTATAAAATAAAGGTAGTTTTATTTCAGGGCAAGAAGAGAAAGTGTTTTTTTTTAAATGGGGCTACAATAACTGGTTAACTATTAAGGAAAAATAAAGGAAGCTATTTCAGTTCACATATTATGTCAAAATAAATCCCAGATGAACAGAAAAAGATGGATGTGGAAAAAAAGAGAGAGAAGGCAGGTGTGGTGGTGCATGCCTGTAATCCCAGTACTTGGGGCGCTGAGACAATAAAAAGGGCTGGGGGTATAGCTCAGAGGTACAGTGCCCCTAGGTTCAATCCCCAGTACCACAATAAACAAACAAACAAATAAATAAATAAAACTAGAAGAAAATAGTTACCTGGGGAGGAGAATCCTTTAAATATAAAAGATAAAAACCATAAAAAGAAGGTATTAACCAAGATTTCTTAAAAATTCAAGGAAGGAAGGAAGGAACAAATGAACAAATGGACAGACGGACTGTAGGCAAATGAAGAGCCAGGAAAAATATTTGCGCTGTAGAGCAAAAGGTTCCTATACTACAGATAAAAAGTTAAACAAAAAGAGAATCACAAATATAAACCATCCTAAGATGAGTAAAAGACAAACTAGATGTCCAATACCATCTCTATTTATTGTCATAATTAATCAAAGAAATATATAATAAATCCTATGAAAAGAATAGAGAAGAAATGTGCATTCTTTCTCTTTTGTTGTTGTTGGTTTTGTTGTTGGTGGGTTTTTTTTTTTTTTTTTTTTTTTGGTACTGAGGATTGATCGCAGGGGCATTCTACCTCCAAGCTACATTCCCAGCCCTTTTTATTTTGAAACAGGTTATCACTAAGTTGCTGAGGTTGGCTTTGAACCTGTGATCCTCCTGTTTCAGCCTCCCAAGTACTAGGATTACAGGCATGTGCCACCACACCTGGCTATTCTCTCGTATTTTTAGTCAAACTTTATAATATTAGTCAAATCTCATTTTTCTTTTTTGAGATGGAGGAGTCTCACTGTGTTGTCCATGCTGGTCTCAAACTCCTGGGCTCAAGAGATCCTCCTATCTTAGTTCCTAAGTAGCTGGGACTACAGCCATGTGCCTCCATGCCAGGCTTTTGCCAAACTTTGAAGGACAAGATCTGGCAATATATATACTTTGTAAAGTGTTCAATGTTTATATGCTTTGACACAGCAATTCTAAGACTGAAATTGAAAAAACTTTTTTTTTGGTACTGGGACTTGAACCCAGAGGCATTCTACCTCCGAGCTACACCCCAACCCTTTTTATTTTTTTATTTTGAAACAGGGTCTAAGTTGCTGAGTATCTCTTTAAGTTGCTGAGGTTGTTTTTAAACCTGTGATTCTCCTGTCTCAACCTCCGAAGTACTAGAATTACAGGCTGGTACCACCATGCCGGGTTGAGACTGAATCTTAAGAATGAGAAATACGTAGAGATAGCTCTAAAAGATATTTACCACATTGTATGAAAGAAAAAGGGACACCCAACAGATGACTAGTTAATTTATTGTACTTTCATAAAATAAAATGGTATGTACTCTTTAAAATCTGGATTTTTTTTTTTTGTGGTACCGGGGATTGAACGCAGGGGTGTTCTACCTCCGCGCTACACCCCCGGCCCTATTTTTTATACTTTACTTTGAAACCGGGTCTCATGAAGTTGCGGAGGGCCTCACTAAGTAGAGAGAGAGAGAGACAGACAGACAGACAGGAAGAGAGAGAGAGCGAGCTGAGGCTGGCCACGAACCCGGATCCTCCGGTCTCCACCTCCCAAAGTACTGGGATTACAAGCGTACGCCACCACGCCTGGTTTAAAATCTGGATTTTTAACACCTGGGGATCTAGTGATAAACATGAGAAAATCCCCACTTTCAAGTAGTTTACATTCAAACAGGGAATACAGACAATACCTAAATAAAATATTTCAGATAGGTTCTATAAAGACATAGCAAGCCAGGCATGGTGACGAATGCCTGTAATCCCCGTAATTAGGAGGCTTAAACAGGAGGATCGCAGATTCAAAAACAGCTTCAGCAATGTAGTAGAACTCCCAGCAACCTAGCAAGACCCTGTTTCAAAACAAAAAATAAAATAATGGGATGAGGGTGCAGCTCAGAGGTAGAATGCCCCTGGGTTCAATCACCAGTACAAAAAGAAATAAAGCTGGGAATGGGCTTTGTGCTGCATACCTATAATCCTAGCAACTCAGGAGGCTGAGGCAGGAGGATTTCAAGTTCAACTCAGTGAGACCCTGTCTCAAAATAAAAAGGGCTGGTAGTGTAACTCAGTGGTAGAAGGCCCCTGGGTTCAATCTCCAGTACCATAGAAAAAAAAAAGAATGAAAAAAATTTGGAATAAATTTTGAAGGTAGAGCCTGCCTAACACTGTTTAAAATTAGCTTTTACTTAAGACACAAAAATAATACACACATAAAGACCAAGGGTAGCTGGGAGTGATGGCACACACCTGTAATCCCAGTACTTGGGACGCTGAGACAGGAAGAGCGCAGATTCAAGGCAAGTCTCAGCAAGTTAGCAAGACCCTGCTTCAAAATAAAAAATAAAATAGGGCTGAGGGTGTAGCTTGGAGGTAGAATGCTTCTGATTTCAATTTCTAGTACCAAAACAAACAAACAAACAAAAAGAAACAGACCAAGCTGTTGGCACATGCCTATAATCCCAGTAATTAGGAGACTGAGATAGTAGGAGGTAGAATGCCTTTGGGTTCTATCCCTGGCACCAAAAAAAAAAAAAAAAGAAAGAAAGAACAGACCAAGGGTATGCCTGACAAAATGTTAACAATGGTTATCTATGGTGGTACTCTGGGTGATTCTTTTGTATCTTTTTACTCTTTCTGAAAGGTTGGAGGGAGGGGCACACAAAGGGCCACTGTCCTTATAATCAAATACAAAAATGAGTGTTTTAAAGCAGGATAATATAGTTCTACAAAAACAAAGCATCCTGGTATTTGTCTACAAATTATATATATGTTGAAGCAGACAGGGTTCTAATAGTCTCCCTCATAGAGCTACAGTGTTCAATTTGGTAATCACTAGTCACATGTGGCTACACACATTAAAAATGCTCTACTCTCACACCTGCAAACAGAAACAAGTCATTCAAAGCTATGCGTAGTCATTTTACTCCCCCCCCACACACACACAATCTTCAAGAAATTAAGGAAATATTGCTCCCTATTTCTCACTGAATTGCTCTTCACATGATAAAGCAAATTGCTTTGGAAGCACACCTTTGGGCATTCTCAAACCTAAAAAATACTTAAACATTTGGTTAACAAATCCTGAAATATCATACATGGTTTTTCTTCAAAAATGTTCCAAAGGACACAAAGTGTAAATGCACAGAGTAACACACAGTGGTCCTAATACTTTTCCTTTAAGGCTCTACCATTTGACAGGTGCTTCCTTTAACTAAAGTCCATATGAAACTGGTAAGATACCCTTAGGGAAATTTCTATTACAAGAGCATTGCTAAGGCAAAGTTTTTAAAGTAACCTGCCCAAGACTGGAGAGAGGGAAGGATAATAGAATGTTTTATTTTGCAGAACAGCAAGTGTTTTTTTCCTAATATACTTAGTATTTTTGCACTGAAAAAGGATACCAAATTGTGCCATCCTTTTTACAAATTTCGAAGGAAGAGATTCATTATGTAAAGGTTAACAGGAATCTTGGTTTCTCATAGAAAGTTTCAACAACTAGGAACAAATCACTATGGTTATTAATCTTCCATTTAAACAAAATAGAGCACCCTAATGTTTTTCAATCATTTTATTTCTAAGCACGAAATCTATTTTATTTCTGATAACCTAAAACTTTCTAATGCAATCTATATTAAGTATTTACAGAAGTGCATATACTTGTGCAACAAGAACTAAATTCAAAAAATGGGCAAAAAGTAAGCACGGTGCAATGGTGCACACCTGTGGTCCCAGCGACTCCAGAGGCTAAAGCAGGAGAATCTCAAGTTCAAGGCCAGCCTGGGCAACTTAGGCAGACCTTGTCAAAAATAATAAAAAATAAAAAGGAATGGAGATGTAGCTCAGTGGTAAAGCACCCCTGGGTTTGATCCCCAGTACCACCCCCCCAAAAAAGGTTCATAGAACACACCTGTTAAAAGCAAAACAAAATTTAAAAAAAAATCTAAATGACCATGAGTTAACACAGTAAATTAACACAGTAATTTAAAGCAATGAAATGAATGAACTATAGCCACATTCTATTTTTCTACAGCTCAAAAGAAAACTAAAGGACCACACTGGAGACACAAATATATCTGATAACTTTTTTAAGTCGAGACTATTAAACACAAGATCCACTAAAGTAAAATGTTTACCTCAGTAAGAAGAGGCGGGGGGATAGGCCAGATAGGAAACTCATAAACAGATGCAAGTTTTGGTAATGTTCCAGTTCTTGGTTTAGAAGGAGGAGTCAAACATTTTTATTATATTTTATCCTTTTACACTATATCGTACTATGTATTCTTTTGTGATATTAAATGTACTTTGGTTACTTTAAAAAATGAGATATAACTGACATTCAATAAACTATAGATTTAGAGTAAAATGTGATTAAGTTTTGACATGTGTGTAAATTATGGCTAAAATCAAGATAATAAATCTATCAACCCCCCAAGTTTCCTCCTATACATTTGTGATCCCTGCCTCCCTTAATCATATTTTTAAAACGTAAAAGAAAAAATCTTGAGACAAACTGTTTTGTAAATTTAAATGTACATATTTTGCAAAATATTTTCCCTAAGGCCCAGGAGACTAAGTATCTCAGCAAATGCCTTAAAACTAGTGACATAATTACTGCATAACTAATCTTAAAAGTTTATAGTATTTTATATTTAAAAAAAATCAAATTCCGAGTTTGGTTTGCAAAAAGAATTTAATCCTATTCCTTGGAGCATCAAAACCATTAAAGCTGCGCGGTTTTTATCGGCTAAACAACTTAATATAAATGTCAGGAGGTGACCCCCAGGCCCCCAACTTCCTCACGCTGGTGTTATGGAGGCCTTGGAGTTATGGAGGCAAATTACAGCGTCTTAACTGTGTGGTGAACACAGCACTTCAAAATAAAGCTAAAATGATGACAAACAGCAGTCTTCGGCACTTGTTGACGCACCTACACTCAAATACTATTTCCAAAGAGCAGAAAGAAAACTCAGAAACCCAAGTAACCCACACACGACCAGGGAAGGGAGAGAGCAATTTCCGAAGCCCGGGGCCGTCAGAGTCGGACTGCTCCAGTTGGACCTTCCTCGCGGGTCCCGGAAACCCAGCAGGTGGAAAGACATCCCCCGAAGGACGCGAGGCGGGCGGCGCGGCCCGGCGCCCGCGACCCCGGCCCACCCGCCAACGGCCCGCGAGCGACGGGCGGAGGCGCCGGCCGACCGGCTGCACGGCCTCCCGGGCGCTCCGAGCGGAAGCCGGCGCGGGCCGCAGCGCCCCTCCGCCGCCGCCGCCGCCGCCGCCGCCGTCCCACCACCTGCTGCGCCGCCGCCCGCTTCCGGCTCCCCGCGCGCGGGAGGGGCCGGCCGGCCGCGCCCGCCTCGGCCGGGGAAGGAGCGGGCGGCGGAGGGGCGGGCGGCGCGGGCCGCGCTCCTCACCTGGCGGCGGACCCCCGCCTGACGCGCTACCTGCCGCCGCGGTCGCCGCCCGTGAATGGGGACCGGTGAAGCCGCCGAAGCCCGGCTCGCTCCCGCCCCGCCGCCGCCAGCCCCTCGCTCCGCTGTTTATTAAACTTTTCTGTTTGGTTGTTCGGCCTATGACGTGTCGGCCCAGGAGCCCTCCGGGATTGGCCAGCGCCCCGCGCTGACGGGGCATCGCCCACCCGCAGCCTAATTATTACCGGCCGGGGCGGAGCTGCGGGCTGCAGGAGGCGGGGAGGGGCGGGATCTAGGCACGGAGCACACGGCCATTGGCCAGAGTCGCGAGGGGCGTGGCGGAGCGAGGAGACGCTCCTCCCCCTGCCCTCACGGTCGCGTCTTTCTCCCGGGGGGAGGGGAGTACCTCTGCCGCAGTTTTTCACTTCCCCCCCACCGCAGCCTCTCTCCCTTCCACGGCGGCGGGAGGGCGGTCCCTGGGGTCCTGCAAAGACTTTCAGGGTAAGGCCCCTCTGCTGCCTCGCGGGGAGGGGCGCGTTCCACTCTTGGATCGAAGCGCCTGGAAGAGTTGCCAGTCATGCGAAAAGGAATCCCGAGCTTCACTTCCCACATGCAGCCAGGTGCCACGGTCTTTGCCAGGGCAAAGTCCGAGTTCCGTGTGCGTACTCGGAAGCAAAACTCCGCCCTGTCTTGAGGGAAGAGAAGCCAAAACTAGACGCGCGCGTGCCCACGAGTGCAACGCACACATGCACGGGTACACGGGCCTCCGCAAGCCTAGCACCCTCAGATCCCAGCCTTTTTCAAAAGTGCGAGTTCAGTTCCCAGCTGCGTGGCGCAGGCCTCGCTGCTGCTCTGGGGCAAGGGATGGAGAATGGCTCCCCCGAAGTTCCTCAGCCTTCCTTCACGCTCCTATGCTGCACAAGCAGAAAATACAGGATACTTAGTTCGAATTTATTCAATCCTAAGGTGAGTCAGGGGTTCCAGTGGGGTCCACAGGTAGGAGGCAGACCGAGTCCTGAGGATCTTGTCTTTAAACTTTGTAAGTTATGGGTTTTTTACATTAGTTTTGATTTTTTAAATATCGCATTAAAATGTTATCTTGATTACTAAGCTTTTTGGTACCCCTTAAATTTTATGCCTGCAGTATCTCGTTAGTCTCCCTGTAATGGGG
Source organism: Glis glis (assembly GCA_004027185.1). NCBI lineage: Eukaryota > Metazoa > Chordata > Mammalia > Rodentia > Gliridae > Glis > Glis glis. Next base: position 36,766 of record PVJS01002979.1, on the reverse strand, counting down.
ACTCACTGCGGGGAGTGGGATTTTGACATCACCGCCCTTGTAGATGTTAGGCATCTTGCCCTAGGCCTTTAAGTTAAGGAACCCTTAATTATGGAGGGGTAGAGGCCAGGAAGAAGCCTTCACAGAGAGGGTGGTATTGTTTTCTGACACAGAGAGAAGCTGCTGGGAAAGAAGGAAGCTTTCCTAAAGAGGCCCAGAGATGCAATGCTGGTTTGGAAAACACAGCGTGGCATTTTGTGAAGTGACAGATGTCTCAGGGGCTTGATGAGGGATGAAACATCGAAAGCTAAACCTAAATTAAGAAATAGAAGCGGAGCTGGGCATGGTGGCGCACCGCCTCTAATCTCAGCCTTAAGGAGGCTGAGAAAGGAAGATCACAGGTTCGAGGCCTGCCTCAGTAATTTAGCAAGGCCCTAAAAAATAAAAAAGGGCTGGGAGTATAGACCAGAGGTAGAATGCCCCTGGGTTCAATATCCCGTACCCCCCCCCAAAAAAAGAAAAAGGAGTGGCCGTTGGTAAAATTGGAGGGTGTTTGCCCAGGACCTAAAAGTATTCAAAGGGTGTTTTTAAGAAGCATTCATTCAAATTCTATTTAAAATATGCAACTACAAACAATGAGCTAACCCAACAAAAGAAGATTTTGTGTAAGGATGTCATCTCTGATAATGGAGACAAGTTTATAATGAAGCCTAGAGATTGTTTTAGTTCAATTATGACATAAAAAACCAAAGTTTAGAATAATTGAATTAGTGGGAATCAGGAAGCCATTTTATGACTGAGAAGGGAAAAAAAGTGGTGGATTATAACAATTTGGTAGATACTACGGATAGTAGGAATAATGTGTGTGTGTGTGGTGCTGGGGGTTTAACCCAGGGGCATTCTACCTCCAAGCTACACTACCAACCTTATTTTATTTTTTATTTGGTAATGGTCTCACTAAGTTGCTGACAGCCTCACTAAGTTGCTGAGGCTGGCTTCGAACCTGTGATCCTCCTATCTCAGCCTCCCAAGTACTGGGATTATAGATGTGAGCCACCATGCCCAACTAGTAGGAATAATTTTGCAGCCAGGGGGTTCTTTTTCTGATTTCTGTCATTGGGTAGTAGAGCTATACAGAAAGAAATTAGGGCTTTGTCTGGAATTCAAATTCTTGCTCAGACACATTTTGATTCGGTGACATTGAGCAATACCATAAACTCCCCAGGTCTCAGTTTTCTGAGTTTGGGAAATATCAGTGAACAAAACAAAGACCTCTGCCTCTACAGGTTTTTAATTTTAGTGGAGGTGATAAATGTATAGAGAAGAAAAAGTAGAGCATGGTAAAGGACTGTAGGGGAGGCAGATTGTAGTGTTAAGCAGGATAGTCAGGGCAGGCCTCACTGGGAAGGGGAGGTTTGAACAGAAAAATAGGAGGTGAGGGTATTAGTTATGTGAAGACTATTACAGACTGAGAGAATTGTTAGAGCACAAGTCCCAAGCCAGGAACAAGAGGAAAGCCCATGTTACTGGAGCCAAGTGAGCCAGGGAGACTAGGAAAGGAAGTTAGTGAGGTAAGGGAGGACCAGATCTTAAGAACCCTGTGAACTATTATGTATACTGTGGCTCCTACTGTGATTGAAACAGGAGTCACTGCAGGGTTTTGTTTGATTTGGTTTTGTTTTGGTACTGGGGATTAAATTCAGGGGCACTCCAACACTGAGCTATACCCCCAGCCCTTTTTTTTTTTTTTTTTGGTGGTGGTACTGGGGATTGAACCCAGGGGCATTCTACCTCTGAGCTACACCCCAGCCCTTTTTAATTTTTGTTTTGAAACAGGATCTCAATAGATTGCTGAGAGCCTCTTTACATTGCTAAGGGTGGCCTGGAACCTGCAATCCTCCTATCTCAGCCTCCCAAGTACTGAGATTACAGGCTTGTGCCACCACGCCTAGCTCTCCAGCCCTTTTTATTTTTTATTTTGAGATAGGGTCTCACTAAGTTGCCCAGACTAGCCTCAAACTTGCAATCCTCCTGCTCCAGCCTCCCAAGTACTGGGAGCACAGGCGTGTGCCACCATGCCGAGCTGACTGCAGGGATTTTAGCGGTAAAGTAGCAAAGTCTGACTTAGATTTTAAAGTATCTTTCTAGATGCCATGTTGAAAGTAGACCCAAGGACAACAAGGTTAGAAGCAGGAACGCCTATTAGGAGAGTTGCATCTGACTCCTGGCCAGAGATAATGATGGTTTAAACCAGGGTAATGAGGGAGGTGATGAGAGATTGTGTGTGTGTGTGTGTGTGTGTGTGTGTGCGCGTGCGCACGCGCGTTTGTGTGTGTCCCTGCAGTGCTAGTGATCACAGGTAGGGCCTCACACATACTAGGCAAGCACTCTACCACTGACCTATATCCCCAGCCCAGATTTTGGGTGTATTTTAAGGTAGAGCCAACAGTATTTCCTGATTGATAGGATGATACATGGGATAAAGGGTGGAAGAAAAATTAGTTGAAGATGATATTAAGGGATATTGGCTTGAGCGACTAAGAGATGGAACAAGAGTAAGGCCAAGAGATTATTTTTGCACATGTTGCATTGGAGATTATAGCACATCCAAATGTCTGGTTGGTAGTTGGATTTGTGAGACTGGGTTTCAGGGCAGAGATAGCAATTCCAGAGTCATTATAATATAGATAGTATGCTGGGCGTGGTGGCACACGCTTGTAATCCCAGTACTTGGGAGGCTGAGACAGGAGGATAGCAGGTTCATGGCCAGCCTCAGCTACTTGTGAGGTCCTCTGCCAATTTAGTGAGACCCTGTTTCAAAATAAAGAATAAAAAATCTGGCTGGGAGTGGAGCTCAGAGGTAGAATACCTTTGGGTTCAATCCCCAGTACCACACACCAAAAATAATAATAATAATAATAATAATAATAATATAGATAGTACGTAAAGCCATGAGGGTGATCAGGAAATTAACATAAAGAAAGGCAAAGAAAATAACATAAAGAAAAGCAAAGATTGAGCCCTGGGGGCTCTGAAGTTCAGGGTGAAGTACAGGAATTAACAAAGGAGGAATCTGAGAGGTGGAAAGAAAATTGACAAGAGTATGGTGACATGGAAGCCAAGGGAAAGGTGTGTCAAGATATCAACTCGGGCAAATGTGGCTAATTCAAGTAGGATGAGAACTGAGAAAGAGTGAATTCTTACAGATTTTATCTCAAATTATTTTTGTTCTGATTCTTGTCCAGTTTATTATCGTATTAACTCTGACACCTAACACAGTTGAGTATTCATATATATGATATGAACTTGCAGAAATTGGCTCTACAAGACCTTTATTGCTCTTCCTTGTTCCATATCTGTACTGAGAGATTGAGAGATTATAGCACTGCACAGTTCTGAATTTTGCGGCCTTAGGAAAATCATGTAAAATAGGGACATCAACCTACATCAAAGAGTTGTTAGGAGGGTTTAAAGATAGTACATTTGTGTTCTTCCAGTGAGTGTTCCATGCCCACTTTCTGCCACCCTTTTTGTAGGTGCCCATATTCATCAGTAAAAGAGGTAAAGGTCCTCTTCTCATTGTTGACACAGGGAAGCGAGGGAGCAGAAACAACAGTATACATATGCAACCCACCTGGCATTGTGCATAAACAATATACTCACAGCACCTGGCACATAATAAATGCTCAGTGAATCATAGTATAATTGCATTGTTGTGTCCAGCCCATCCCCTTCCCTGTGTTCCGGAGCACAGTATTTAGCATGTGTTCATCACAGCCACTCTACATGCCCAAGGCTCACTTTGTCCCCATTTGCCTCCTGTATCTCCAATGTTGGCTAATGGAAACACCATGTTTCCAATTATTAAAACTAGAAACTCATGTCCTTTTTTATTTTAATTTTTAGCTGCTTTACATATACAGTTCTTCTACTTAAAGGATACCATACACTGGTTTTTAGTATATTTATAGTTGTGTAAATATTTCCACAATTTTGTAATGTTTTATCACCACCACTGGCAGTCACTCCTCCAGCTCTTCAAATCCCTTCCCCCCACCCCAATCCTAGGCAACCTACTTTTTTCCATGTAGTTTTACTTATTCTGAACATTTCATACATGTGGACTCATAGCAATATGCAGACTATTTGCTTTCACTTAGCATAATGTTTTCAAGGTTCATCCGTGTAATAACATGGATCAGTGCTATACTCCTTTATATTGCTGAATGATATTTCATCATATTGATATACCAAATTTTATTTATCCATTCATCAATGTATAGATGTTTGGGTTGTTGTCCACTTTTTGCCCATTATGAATAATGATACTATGAATGTTTGTATCCCAAGTTTTGTGAGAATAAATGCTTTCATTTCTCTTGGGTATATACCTAAAAATAGAATCTCTGGGTCATATGGTAAATTTCTGTTTATCCTTGAGGAACTGCCAGACTATTTTCCATAGGGACTATTACACTCCAACCAGCAATAAGGGTTCTAGTTTTTCAAAATCTTTGCCAGCACTTATTATAATCTGTCTTCTTCATCTTATCCACCCTAGTGAGCATGAAGTAGTATATCTCTGCGGTTTTGCTTTGCCTTTCCCTTTGCTAACGATGTTGAGTATCTCATGTGCTTATTGACCTACCCTCCTCCCTTGCCCCGGTACTGGGGATTGAACCTAGGGGTGCTCTGCCACTGAGCCACACTCCCAGCCCATTTTATCTTTTTTATTTTTTATTCTGAGACAGGGTCTTGCTTAGTTACCCAGGCTGGCCTCAAACTCATGACCCTTCTGCCTCAGCCTTCGGAGTTGTTGGGATTACAGATATGCACCACCATGCCTGGCTTTATTGACCATTTGTATATCTTCTTTTAAGAAATGTGTATTAAAATCATTGCCCATTTTTTAATTAGGTTATAATAAAAAGATGTTTTTATTATTGGTTGTAAGAGTTCTTACATATTCAGAAAACAAGTCCCTTTCCAGATATATAATTTGCAAATATATTCTCCCATTCTGTGAGTTGTCTTTTCACTTGCTTCGTGGTATCATTTGAAGCATAAAAGTTTTTAATTCTGACATCCTTTTCATAAGTCCTCCCCTACCCAAGGTCCAATTAGGCACAAATTTTACTGTTTCTTCCTTAAAAATATCTCTGAATATAACCTCACCATTACAACCCTGTATAATCCCCTTATTATTACTTACACAAATTTAAGGAATAGTCTCCAACTCCTATTTTCTTTTCTATATCCCCACATCTACCCAATTGATCCTCCAGCTGCTTCCAGAGGATCTTCCAGAACCACAATAAGAATGGGTCAAATCTCCATTGTCTTCTCATTTCTACTGGAACAATTCTCAAAGTCCTCCAATAAGAAAATAAGAATACCTGGATAATTTAAAAAAGTAAAATTGCAGGTCCATAATCCAAACATACTGAGTGAGAATCACTAGTAGTGGAGCCTGCAAGTGTGTGTGTGTGTATGTGTGTGTGTGTGTGTGTGTGTGTGTGTGTGTGTGTGTGTGTATTTTCCTGGGGGTTGATCCCAGGGGCATTCTACCTCTGAGCTACCCCCCTAGCCTTTTTTATTTTTTATTCTGAAACAGGGTCTTGCTAAGTTGCTAAAGATCTTGCTAAGTTGCTGAGGCTGGCCTTGAACCTGCAATCCTCCTGTCTCAGCCTCCCAAGTACTGGGATTACAGGTGTGCGCCACCACACTAGCTGTGCAAGTCTATTTTAATAAACTCCCAAGTAGTTCTTTTTTTCAAAATGGCTTGACCTCGGGTGGTAATCCTAATCAAAGGATCACTTTATCCTCCCGGAGACATTTGTCAATGTCTGGAGACATTTTTATGTTTTGATTTTGTTTTTGCCATGCAGGGGATGGAATCTAGGGCCTTCTGCATACTAGGCAAGTGCTCTACTACTGAGTTACACCCCAAGCCCTGGAGACCTTTTTGGCTATTAACAACTAGAGGAGGGAATAATTACTGTCATGTAGTGGCACCAGGGATGCTGCTAAACTACCTTTAATATACAGGGCAGCCTTTCAAAAGAATTATCAGTCCCAAATGTCAATCATGTCAAGTTGAGAAAACCTGGCTTAGGAGATAAAATAGAAACTTTTGCATTTGAAGCCAGACAGTTAGGCTCCAGCTCCATCAAATATTTTCTGCTCTGTAAGAAATCCCCCAAACTTCGTGTTTTAAAACAAGGATGTATTACTTCTCATGATTCTGTGAGTGGACTGGACAGTTCTGCTGCTGATCTTGCCTGAGCTCTTTGTGGAGAAGCCATAGTTGATGGTTGAGCTCTGATAGCTGTTGATTGGGCTTCTTTCCACATGGTCTTTCATAGCATGGAGCTTTTCAAGATGGAAGGGGGATGATGGAAGGGGGATAATGCCAGTTGTGCCACATTCTGTTTATCAAAGAAGAACGCACAACTGACCCAGATTTAAGGGGCATGGAGATAGACTCTACCTTTTGAAGAAGGAGCTTGCAAAGAAATCATGGTCATATTAAGTTACCCTACCAATCTACATTTCAAAACTGCCTCCAAGTCCGGTGTGTAGTGCACACCTGTAATCCCAGTTCTTGGTAGGCTGAGACAGGTGGATGGCAGGTTTGAGGACCACATACGGTAACTTAGCAAGACTGTGTTTCAAAATTAAAAATAAAATAGAGCCAGGCGTGGTGGCGCACACTTATAATCCCAGTACTTTGGGAGGCGGAGACCGGAGGATCCGGGTTCGCGGCCAGCCTCAGCTCGCTCTCTCTCTCTCTCTCTCTCTCTCTCTCTACTTAGTGAGGCCCTCCGCAACTTCATGAGACCCGGTTTCAAAATAAAAGTATAAAAAATAGGTCCGGGGGTATAGCGCGGAGGTAGAACGCCCCTGGGTTCAATCCCCGGTACCGCAAAAAAAATAATAATAATAAAATAAAATAGGGTTGGGAGTGTAGCTCTGTGGTAGAGCACACTGGATTCAATCCCCAGTACCATAAAAAACAAAACAAAACTATTTCCAAGGGCACACCCAACTTCTAACATAAGCAGGTACTAGCCAGGGTGTGGTGGGATCTGGTTTATGGGGAAGGAGGTGTACTTAAAAAAGCTTCTCATAGTCTTAACATTTTAATACATTAATAGTCTTAATGTGCTTCCTCTAATGACTTATTTTTCAGTGCTGTGCGTCAAACCCAGGGCCTCCTACATGCTAGGCAAGTGCTCTACCACTGAGCTGTATCCCAGCCTTTTAAAATTTTATTTTGGGACAGGGTTTCAATACGTTCCCCAGGAGGCCTTCATATTTGTGATCCTCCTGCCTTTGCCTCCCGAGTAGCTAAGATTATAGTTGTGGTCCAGCATGACCTCTTACACTCCCTTTACTATCTTTTTTATTTTATTTTATTTTATTATTTTATTTTATTTTATATTTTATTTTATTATTTTATTTTATTTTTATTTTTATTTTATTGTGGTACTGGGGATTGAACCCAAGGGCATTCTACCTCCAAGCTACACCCCCAGCCCTTTTTATTTTTTTGTTTTGAAACAGGATCTCTCTATGTTGCTGAGAGTCTCACAGGATCACAGTCGAACCTGTGATCCTTCTGTCTCAGCCTGGCAAGTACTGGGATTACAGATTTATGTCACCACACCCTGCTGTCTTATACTCTTAAAATTTATTGAGAACTCCAAAAAATTTAAACAAATTCTAATTTATGTAAAAATAACAATAGTAAAGCCGGGTGTGGTGGCGCACTCTTGTAATCCAGTACTTGGGAGGCTGAGACCGGAAGATCCAGGTTCGCGGCCACCCTCAGCTACTTTGTGAGGCCCTCTGCAACTTAGGGAGACCCTGTTTCAAAATAAAGAAAAAATAGGGCTGGGGGTGGATCTTGGAGGTAGAATGCCCCTGGGTTCAATCCCTAGTACCGTAAAAAAAAAAAAAATAGTAAACCTAGTACATGTTAATGTTAGGAACATTTTTTAAATGAAAAATAACCATCATTTTCGAGAATATAAGTAGTGAGTGAGTTAGTGAGAAGAACAACGTTTGATTGTTTGATTGTATTTATTGCACATCTCTTCAGTGTTTAGTTTAACACAAGACAGCTTGATCCTCATATTTGCTTCTGCATTTTTATCTTTTTATTTATTTGAGATGGACTCTCACTGCATTACCTAGGCTGATCTCACTGTACTGCACAGACAGTCCTCCTGCCTCAGCCTCCCAAGTGGCTGGGGCTATAGGTGTATGCCACAGCACCTGGCTTGCTTCTGTATTTAGTCCATTGGAGTATCACACATTATGTAGTCTCTGGAAAACCCCACTGTGCATTCGTGAGAGAATAACAGGCAAATAATGACAGTATTATAATGAAAATAATTTTTTGTTTGGTACTGGGGATTGAACCCAGAGGAGTTCTACCTCTAAGCCATACCCCCAGCCCTATTTTTTAATTTTGAAACAGAGCCGGGTGTGGTGGCGCAGGCGCACGCTTGTAATCCCAGTACTTGGAAGGCTGAGACTGGAGAATCTGGGTTTGCGGCCAGCCTCAGCTACTTAGTGAGGCCCTCCACAACTTAGTGAGGCCCTGTTTCAAAATAAAGAATAAAAAATAAGGCTGGGGGTGTAGCTCAGAGGTGGAATGCCCCTGGGTTCCATCCCCAGTACCGCAAAAATAAAAAAATAATAATAACTAAATAAATAAATAAATTTTGAAACAGGCTCTCACTACATGGGAGGCTAAAACAGGAGGATCGCAGGTTCGCGGCCAGCCTCATCTACTTAGTGAGGCCCTCCACAACCTAGTGAGACCCTGTTTCAGTATAAAAAATAAAATAGAACTGGGGGTGTAGCTCGGAGGTAGAATGCCCCTGGGTTCAATCCCCAGTACCGCAAAAAAAAAAAAAAGACTCTTGAGGTGACTCCTGAACTGTGATGACTGTTGATCTGGTCTACTCTGTGGTCTTTCACAGCATGGGGCGTTGGGGAATACAAGGGACATGAGCTTGGTGTTTCTTGGAAGTCATGTAATGCCACTTATGCCACTTTCTGTTGATCATCCTACTGTATTTCTTATTAATAATTCACGTATACTTTTGTAGCACTGTGGATGAAATTTCATTTTCTCTTATGTTTTCAAACTGGCCTTTGATAACATAATGCTATTTAATTCGATGCCCATTTTATACCTAACCATGTAACTGGTTATTTACTTATTTATGTATTTTGGTGGTGCTCAGTCAAGCAATGTTCTACTCTATCACTAATCAGTACTCCTCAAAATCATTAAGATCATCCAAAACAAGGAAAGTCTGAGAAACTCTCATGGTCTAGACGACCCTAAGGATGTGTGACAATGAATTGTAATGTGTAGTGTGGTATACTGGATCAGACCTTGGAACAGATAGAGGATATTAAGTAGAAACTACAGAAATATGAATAAAGTGGGAATTTCAGTTAATAATGTATCATTATTGGTTCATTAATTGTGACAAATGTACCGTGTTAATAATAGAAGAAATTGGGAACTCTTTACAATCTTTGTAATTTTTCTGTAAATCTAAAACTATTCTAAATATTCTATCTAAATATTCTAACTATTCTATAGTAAATAAAAACTATTCTAAAATTATTATTATTATTATTATTATTATTATTATATTTTGGTGTTGGGGATTGAATTCAGAGGCATTTTATCTCTGAGCTACACCCCAGTCCTTTTTATTTTTTGTTTTGAAACTGGGTCTTACAAGGTTGTTGAGTCTTGTATGTTGCTGAGGCTGTCCTGGAATCTGTGATCCTCCTGTCTCAGCCTCCCAAGTACTGGGATTACAAGCATGCGCCACACCACGTCTAGCTTAAAATGAGAACTTATTTAAGAAAGTATTTTGCTTATTTATTTAAGTGACCCCTCATACACCCCTCCAAACCCATTTCCTTTCCAATGAACTTGTGTCAGGAACTTTCCCTGGCTAGGCCTTAAGCTGATAGACTCCCTGACTGGCCTCTGCTATGGTGTATCCTAGTCAGTAAGCAAGACCAGTGGATGCCTAGCTGTTTCTGGGAACCCAACACAGATGTGCAAAAAGTGAGATTTTCTGATTGCCCCGGTGGATGTCCTTTATCATGTTTTTTCCCCAAACTCTGTGCCCTGAGAGGCAGACCCACATAGACTTCTTCACTGAGCATCCTTGTCCTTTGACCTCTAGTTGTGCATGGGAAACACAGCCAGGAGATGGGGGAAGGGAGAGAGCTTGAGGCTGGGTATTTATTCTTGGTTCTAACCCTGCTGGGTCACAGAAGGTTGGTGACATTCTCATACCAAAGCCACAGTTCCTGTCAGTGTCCCTTTCCATCCAGCCACTCTTTCTAGGTTCCTGTAACAGCTTCCTCCCCTCATCCCTTATCAGTTCAAAGCACAACCTTCCCTCAGCACTATGTGGGTAGAGCTTATCAGTAGCACCTAGCAACCTCACCAGTGCCCTGGGGTACCAGGCAGATATGTGCTTGCCTGATGGTCCCTTAATATTTGTTAAATGAATGAGTCAGCCAATGAATCACAAAAGTGTTCAAGTTACAAGAGACCCTGGTGACAGTACAACTAAGTGACAGTGCCATTCCTGCCTTGAGGAAAGGCCTAAACAATGCTTTAATAGTCTTCCTGGGCATCCCACTTAGGGCTAAATGTTGTAGAAGAGAGAGATGTTGGAAACCACATCACACTTCCCCTGGGCTTCCCTAGTGCTAACTGATTTCCTTCTCACTCTTCCCACAGTCTTCAACCAATCAAGAAAATGTATTTGTAACCCTTTAACCATTTTCATTTGGCAACCAAAATATGTTTGTCTATTTCATGTTTAAAGCAATTATGTTTCATGCTTGTCAACCCTTTTTGCCCTGGCATATAGATAGACAAGGGAGAAAGAGGCAGGGAGGGTAACAGTAGACCCCTAGGGAGAAGGGGTATGCAGGGACTTCTGTGGAAGGATTCATTAGCTGTGACTTGCCCTGGTTCCCCCATACTGGGCATATTTCACTCCCTCGAAGCACTGGTTAATAGGAAATCTGTGGCAATCCAAATTCCAACAGGAGACAATTTTCCTAGTCCTGCTATGGACAAAGAGGAGGGGACACTGAACCTTACCCCATTTATATTTAAAGTGGCCATATGAAGCCAACCATAGGGAAGCTGCATCTTATAGGGGGATCTTGGCAGGGAGTTTTGTGAGGTTCTTAAATACATCAGGCTGGCCACCTGCAGCACTCAGGGACAGCTGTAGATTAGGGCACTGCTTCTCAAACTCTGGTGTGGATCAGAATCCCTGGAGAATCAATATAGCCCAACTACTCAGGCTCATTGGACTAAAAAAGGGCCTGGGCTTCTCTGTTTTGACCACATTCTCCAAGAGATCTGATTCCAACCAAAGTTTGAGAACCACTGGGTTAAGGCCTTGCTACTCAACATATGGACGTGAGTCTGCTTTTTGGAAATGTAGTATCCTCCAGTCTGCCAGGACCTGCTAGATCAGTATTGTCATTTTAACAAGACTTCTGAGGGATTTTTATGCACTTACAGTTTGAAAAGCATGAAGGTAGCTGGGCGTGGTGGTGCATACTTGTAATCCCAGTACTTTGGGAGGCGGAGACCGGAGGATCCGGGTTCGCGGCCAGCCTCAGTTCTCTCTCTCTCTCTCTCTCTCTCTACCTAGTGAGACCCTCCGCAATTTCGTGAGACCTGGTTTCAAAATAAAGTATAAAAATAGGGCCAGGGGTGTAGCGCGGAGGTAGAACGCCCCTGGGTTCAATCCCTGGTACCGCAAAAAAAAAAAAAAAAAGAAAAGCATGAAGGTTGGATCATTGACTGGGCAGTGGGTAGACTCCCAGAACAAAACTCCAGGCCCAAAAAAGAGACTTCAGCTGCTCAGGGTCAACATCTGAACTGATAAAGACCTTGGGGGGTCCAATCAGACAGGAGTTCCCTGGTGAGGAGAAGGAACAGTCATTATTCAAGAAAATAGATACTGAGTTTGGGCAGCAAACAAATCTTGGGGAGCAACACAGGCCCTGACCACAGCTAGAGGCAAACTCTAATAAGCCCCATGCACTCATCTCATCTATGGGGACTCTTACAAGCTCTCTCTATGCTTTGCCCAGGTTCCTGCCCCAGCCTGTGACGGCCTGAATCCTGACCTCTCAAACTTGGTTATTTCTTAGTTCCAAACTCAACCTTCAGATCTGATAATAACATTTAGCTTCTCTACTCTGCAGGCCCTTGAATCCCAGTTGCACTCCCTGGTAGTTGCTCCAGAAAAGTCTGGAGAGCCTGCCCCTACCCTGGGGTCCCACCCCAGCATTGACTTCTAGCTCTGAGCTGTGGGTGTCTGAGGGTAGAGAGCATACTTAAAGCCCCTAGGGGATTCTGATAGGCCACCTCCTATACACAACTCAGTTTTCTGGGTTCCAGTACCCAGCCCCCTCCCCTATTCCTTCAGGCTGAAGGAATAAGTTCTTTGTGGCTACTTAAGGCAGGTCACTGCGCTGACCTGATAAATAGTCCCTTTATAAATGAATCTTCCTCATATTGTCCTCATTTGAACGCACTGCTTGTTGGGATCCCAACTGATACAACTGGGAATAGTCACATGCTTGGGGAAAGATGTCACCCCAACCCAGAGTGGGACCACCAGGCTAAGCTCACCAGAGTCCAGGAGTTCAACCCCGGGATACGACGTGCACAATAAAGAGCTGTTTCCTTCAAAGAAATGTATATGTAGGGAAAACTTCCTGGCAATAGGCATGACCCAAGCAGCAACCAGACACCAGGAAGGGAGTGAGGGGCCCCTCGAGGCAGATTTAAGCAAAAGCTAAGGGCTCCTTTGCAGTGCACAGCAAGATTCTTTCCCACGTGGATGGGAGGCAGGGTTCAGTGACCCAGAGAGTTCCTTGCAGCTCTCAGTTGTGACTACAATAGCCTCTTGCTCCTCCTCCTCCCTCCTCACAGCTTCCCTGGGACCTGGCTGTTTGCCAGTGGTACATGTGTTGATTGGGAAAGAGAAGAGGAAAGTTGGCACTCCCCTTGGTGTCTCACCTTCACCTCCTCATCTGGCTGATTGTAACTAACCCTGAGGGTGCAGTTGGGTAGGAGTAGGAATAGAAACCACAGGAGTTGCCAACTTAGAGGTTTGGAAAAGTCAGCATGCAGATGTCCCAGCAGCAAGCTGAAACATAGACCCTCAAATCAGGGGTGAAGGAGCAGACAACACATTAGAGATCTGCCCCTAGGGTGAAAATCTCAGCACTGGGCCTTAGGAAGTCTGGCAGGCATCAGGCAAGGCTACTTTAGGGTGAAAGGTGGCAGGGCACTGCCAGATACTGGCCAAAGGGGCCTGGGCAGCCCTAAACAGTCCCATAAAGTGGGGAAATGAGAGAGGGCTGGGTTTCAGGCAACTGGAGTGCGCCAGGCTGGTCCCTGGGGGCTTGGCAGTCATGTGCCTGAATTGCAACAAAGAAAACTTGAGGAGCAGGGCACATAGCCTGTGTCCGAGGCTTTAATCTAATCCCCACTGAATAGAAAGACCAGGACCACTTTATTTATTTATTTATTTATTTATTTATTTATTTATTTATTTATTTTTGTACTGGGGTTTGAACCAAGGGGCATTCTACCTCTAAGCTACACACTCAGTCCTTTTTATTTTTTTTTTTTTATTTTGAAACAGGGTCTTGCTAAGTTACTGAGGCTGGCCTCAAACCTGTGATCCTCCTCTGTCAGCCTCGGGCTCTCACTTATTCCTTATTGAGTCCCTGCTCCACTGAGCACTGTGCTCTCTGCTGGGGCTAGAGCAGTGAACTAGAGCAGCAGGTCACAATCCTCCTCTGGAGCGTGAGCTTCCTGCCTTCACCACAACTGTCTCAGCAGCCAGATGTGGCTGAGTCAGCAGGCAGGAAGTTTGACGGCCTGGACCTCTCAGGAGCTGGGGCTGGCAGGGTTCCAGGTCAGAGAGGCAGGTCTTTCCATGCAGCAGTCAACACCTCTCCCTCTCTTACTCCATCCAGACTGCCTGTCGGGGAATGAGTACGGACCAGCAAGTGCAACAAAGAACACAGACTTCAGTGTGACCAAGTATCCCAGTTTGCTCAGGAGTTTGGTTTTAACCCTCTCCCTGGAATCCCCTCTAGTAAACAATGACAAGGCCTATTGATTTCAAGGTGCTTGGTGGCTAAGAGTGAGGAGTGGCCATAAAAGTGAGCAATTGTTGGCACCAAGGCCAAGCCCTCAGGCTGTATCCCTGGACCTTTGAATGCTGAAAAGGTTGCAGCTAGGTGTTTGGGAAACAATTAATTAGTGGCATCTCTGACCCAAATACCTCCAGTTCTGGTTCATTAGTCACACTCATACATGAAATGGAGTCAGGAAATGTTTATTAATGTTATTAAATGTTTATTTAAGATCAATTAATACACTATTTGGGTTTGAATGTCTGCTGTCCCAGGGTGTCCTGGATGTTTGGTTCTCTTATTGTTACCGAAACCCAGTACCTGCTCCAAACTGACAAATCAAATAATTAGGACAAACCTTTGGGAAGAGGGAAAAATAAATCTATTGATTTGCTAGCAAATCGGAGAAACCAGTGAACTTAGGCATTCAAAAATAAGCCCTGGACTCTCCCTGAACAAAGGAATCAAGTCCATTTTAAGAATTAGTTCTTCAGGGACACACTGATGTCTTATCAGAAAGGATGCAATTCATGTTTAAGTCTTCCTTGAGTCAGTTCTTATTCAGACCTACAGGCCAGGAACATGCTATTGTGTTTATCAGAAGGGACACAGTTCATGTCTAAGTCTTCCTAGATTCAGTTCAGATCGGTAGGTGCCACATCCCCTTCCATCAGTATACAGCTAAGAACATGTTATTTAATAATGGGGGTGAAGAAAAGGGGGAGGACACAGGAGGAAAAATGTCAACTTTGACACAGGCTGTCTATTGGATGCCAGGGTCGGAGCAGCCCCCGTTACATTTTCACTCTGGAGTGTGAATGTTTATTACTTAGCTGTCTTCTCCAGGTTTTCCCACAGAATGCAGAGTCTGGTGACTTAGTGTCAACCCATAATAGGTACTCAGTAAATGTTTAATGAATAAGTGCATGAAGATTCAATTTAGCTCTTACAGAAACTAGGAGCTAAAAGGGCAGAATGAAATAGGTTAAACTGATCATTTTGAAAGGTGGTAAGTCAAAGCAAGAGGACCAGAATAGACACTGTAGGAAGTCTGGTATGAAGCCAGCAAACAGGAAGCATTCAGACAACAACTCACAGTCTTCCACGGGGCCTTATATTGCTAGATTTCCCAGCCACTCTTCTGTTTGTGTAGGGGCCTCCCCTCTGGTCTGGCTGCCAGCTCCAATGCTCTCTCTCCACCAACACACATTGACTCGCTCCTACTGTGGGTCAGGCACTGGGCCCAGCATCGGCAGGTGTACAGTCTAAGAGACATAGGACAGCCTCACAGAGGTGCATGTGTACCAGGAGAAATCAGTCCATGAGCACATTCACACACAAAGAAACAGACAGACAGAGTGCAGTAGAAGCAGTGAGATGTCAGATCTGGCAGACTTTTTTGAAGGCCATAGTGTGACCTGACAGGTGTTAGTCAACCCCTTTAGCCAGGATGCCATCCCCTGGCTGACTGGGTCCTGCCCTTAAGTCCTCTACACCTGCTTCCTTGCTCACCTGCAGGCTCTGGGCTTGTCTCCAGACATGACTGTAGAATGCCACTGGTATGTCTGTGCTCTACTTGGCTTTCGGCCCCTCCCATGCTGGCTGTTGCTTGCAGCTGACTCATGTTTTACTCACTCTCAACTCCACCCTCTCCTGCCCTACTGACTCTGATGCTTGGTGTTTGCTCCCTATGTCTACCAACTCATTAAACATGTATATGCAATGCTTCCCCTGTGCAGGCAGTGGGCTGTGTGCTGGGGCTCTACTGGTAAACAAGACGAGTTCCTGTGGCACTCATTATGGGCGAAGAGGGAGATAGAAACCAGCCAATTACATACGTGATAAGTGCTAGGATGTCGTAAGCATCTGTGGCCATAGGGTGGAGTAGGGATCGGAGGTGAGCAGATGTGAAGTCAAGTTGGCCGACTGGCAGGGAGATTGCAACTCTATTTCTCAGTAGCAGGCTGTGCCCTCAATTACAGCTTCATCCCTTTGTCCATCTGTGTCCATCACCCATTGTCTCGGTCAACATTCTTACTGATATAATCCAAAACGACTGACCACACAACTTAGAGGAAGGAAGATTTGTTTGCTGTTATTTGCTCAGTTTTGTGGAGATTCTGGGTTTGGTCCACGTGAGGGCAGTGTATGAAGCTCAGGGCATGACGGCAGGAAGTAGAGACAGAAAGTGTGCAAAGCTCCACTCACATCACGGAAGCTGGAAGCAGAAAGAACAACGGGGAGAAGGAAGGATATATAATCCCCAAGGCCACACCGCAGGGACCCCTCCCTAGCATCCAAGCCCCTCTTCAAACATTGCTATCTTGTTTCCATGAGGCCTAGGGAGACATTCTAAATCCAAATCATTACACTCATACCTTCATTCCTTCATTTTGTCCTTCAGAAAGCTATTGAAACACCCATTATATGCCAGGCATGCTGCTAGGTCCTGGGAATACCACAAGAAAAGACTGGTTCCTGCCACGCATGGTGGTGCACACCTGTAATCCCAGTACTTGGGAGGCTGAGGCAGGAGGATCACAGGTTCCAGGCCAGCCTCACCAATTTAGTGAGACCCTATTTCAAAATAAAAAATAAAAAGGACTAGGGGTATAGTTTGGAGGTAGAACACCCCTGGGTTCAATCCTCAGTACAGGAAGGAAGGCAGGCAGGCAGACAGAATGGTTCCTCTGCCAGATTGGACTTTTGGTTTCCCAAATGTGTCCTGCTCCTTCCCACCTTGGAGCCATCATCCTCACTGTTGCCTGCTTAGAGGGTCTTAGTCCCACCCCTAACCCCTTGGTCAAGTTATCTTCTCCATCCTTTATCCCTCAGCTCAAAGGTCACCTCCTCAAGAAAAGCTTCTCTGACCCCTTCACCAGTACAGGGCCCCATTATCATATTCTCACAGCACCCTGTAATTTTCTTTCATAGTACCTCTAATTATGTATTTGTTAGTGGGGCTGTTTTACTAGTGTTGGTCTCTCAAATCATGTCTGTCAATGATTCATTTATTATAGTATTCACACTGTCTGGCTGATGGTAATGCATTTAATAATACAAATTTAATAGATGGATAGACGGTTAGATGGTTGGGTGGAGGAATGGTTGGTTGGATGGATGGATGGATGGGCTAGAGCTGAGGCAAAGTGAAGGCAGGGACCAATTTGGAGACTGATCAGGCAGTCAGGGCAGGAACAAGAATTGGTGAATGGGCCACAGCAGTGAAAGAGGAAAAGTTGAGGAGGGGGTTGAGAGGAGACAATCTGCTGGATTTGGTCTGTGGTGCAGGATGTGTCTGCTTCAGGGGTGACAGAGAAAGGAATGCAAATTAACAACCAGGGTGTGATTGAGAGCTAGGAAAATAAAAGAGAACAAGTTTGGGGCTATGAGATAAAGAGGGTGACCTCATGACTTTAGGATATCTGTTGAGAGCCAGGCATGGTGGTACACGCCTGTAATCCCAGAATTTGGGAAACTGAAACAGTAGGATTGCAGGTTTGCAGCCTCAGCAACTTAGCAAAATTATTTTTGGCCACTATGGTAGTTAGGATAATACTTCTAGTGTCCCTAGGAAATTAACTCTACAATGTTAGTATCTTAATACAGTAAAAGTTTTGGTTTTATTTTATTTTGTTTTAGTTGGGGTCCACATGACAGTCTAATGTGGGTGTTCCAGGTGAGCAAGGCGACATGATGACATGATAGTTTAAGAGCCCAGACTCTTTCCATCCATGGCTCCACCCATTCCACCTTCCCCATAGTGCATCTAGTAGCTAAACCCTCTTCTAGACTTTGTGTATTAGAGCCTACACCCCATAAAGCTAAAAATTCTAGACTGTTACATTCTTAGGTTTTCTTAAGCCCAAGGTGTAGGCATATGGCCCAGCCTCTGTCAGTTAAGAATCAGCAGCCTCTCTGAGTCCCTTCAGCTTAGGGAGGCTGCAGCAGTGTTCACCCCTTCCAGTGTTCAGAGACCAGAGTGACTGATGCGCTAGTATTCAATGTCAGTGATGTTAGTGGCCCAGGGTTCTATGCCTTTGTCCACGGATGGCAGTTCTGTGGCATAATCTTTGACATTGTTCTTTGCTGTGTAGCCTGGTTGTCCTTAAACTACTTAATATTTTTTAAATATTTTTTTCTATTTGAATTCACCAGAATTGTTTTCTGTTGCTTGCAACTAGACACTTTGTCTCATACAGACCAAGTATATATGTGCAGATAGCAATTGGATATACGGGTATAGAGCTTAGGAGATCTGGGCCTTTCAGGTCCATGAACGGGATTGAAGCCACACGAGTGGATAAGATTGCTCTGTGAGTTGATGTCCTGGTCTGGACACTTAAGAAATGGCAGGATCTGGGCCATTTAATCCTAGTACTTGGGAGGCTGAATCAGGAGGATCACAGGTTCACTGCCAGCCTCAGCAACTTAGCGAGGGCCTCTGCAACTTAATGAGACTCTGTTTCAAAACTTAAAAAAAATTAGGGCTGGGGGTGTATCTCAGAGGCAGAATGCCCCTGGGTTCAATCTCCAATACCTCCCCACACACACACACACAGAAAGAAATGGCAGGTAACCAGGAGTGCTGGCACCCACCTGTAATCTCAGTACTTGGGAGGCTGAGACAGGAGGATCACAGGTTCAGGAACAGCCTCAGAAACTTAGGGAGACGTGTTTCAAAGTAAAAAGGGCTAGGGATATAGTTTGGAGGTACAGTCTTCCTGTGTTCAATCCCAAGTGCAGAAGGAAGGAGGGAGGGAGGGGAGAATGGGAAAGAAAAGAAATGGCAGATGAGAAGGAATTTACAAAGGAGACAGAAAGGAGCTAAATACTGAACGGTATTCCTGGCCCAGTGAGGCCTTGTTTGGAGTTTGCTGTTTGGGAAACCAACTTCTAGTTTAACAAAGTAAGCCACTCATTTCTTAAAGTCACATTCTCTGTGAGCTGATATTCTACTTTTGCTTTAATCGCATGGCTTTGTCTTCTTAAGGCTGTTCCAGATGACTTCTGTCACTGTGATGATAATTACAACGCCCACCTGGAATGGGAATGTTAGCTATGTGACATCCATGACACCCTCCTTACCAAGGCTTCCAATGCCAGCAATCTCTGGTGATTACAGCAGGCATTTCTACTCAACAACTATCCTTTTTCTTAACGAACCTAGCCCTATAGTGCTGTTCAACCCAGTTCTCCAGTCCTAATACATTCGTGAGAGTTAGTGCAGGAGATGTTGTCTCCACCCTAATTAATCATGAGTTAGCTTATGTAGCCTGCTTACGAGCTCAGGCCCATAGTTTTTCAGTTTATACCATATATATTTTACAGTATATATTTATACCATATATATGTGGGGAATGGGTGAATGAGATCTCATTTGCTTTTCTTGATAGCTTTATGAAGTATAGTCATCCCTTGATATCCTCAGGGGATAGGTTTTGGGATCCCCGAGGATACCAAACTCCTCGGATGCTCAATCTCTTACATTATGTGGTGTAGTATTCGCATATAACCTACTTACATCCTCCTGTATACTTGAAATAATCTGTAGATTACTTATAATACCTAATGCAATGTAAATTCTGTGTAAATAGTTGTCACACCATATTGTTTAGGGAATAGTGACAAGAAAAAAAAGTTGGCACATGTCCAGTAGAGATATAATTTTGGGGGGGAGGTGTGTGTGTGTGTGTGTTACTGGGGATTGAATCCAGGGGCACTTTACCACTGAGCCATATCCCCAGATCTTTTCATTTTATATTTTGAGATAGGGACTCACTAAGTTGCTGAAGTTGGCCTCGAACTTGTGATCCTCCTGCCTCAGCCTACTGAGTCACTGGGATTATGGGTATGTACCACAGTGCCTGGCTTCTAATATTTTTGATATGTGATTGGTTGGATTCTTGGATGTGGAACTACCTACCTAATCCACAGATATGGAGGACTGACTATAGTTGGTACCAGGCCAATTTTAGACATCAGAAAGTTGATATGTCAAAAAGTTAAGTGACTTGACCTAAATTACACATATTAATCATGGGAGAGTCAGGACTTGAAACTCAGGACTCTTGATTGTAAATCCTAAGCCTTTATCTATACTGACAAGGTGACATCTGTGTGTCTTATAGGTTACAGGAGCTATTTAATGAATTTCAAGGAACAGAGAAAGTCAAGACCAATTTCTAAACCCCCCAAGCTGGCCAAGCAGAAACTAATGGTTACTCTAGCTGGGGAATGTTATTATGTGCTAGATAAAATAGCTGCAATTTCCCAATCTCTAGTTGGAGTTTGGACAGATATCTAGTTCTATGTTCTAAGAAGTCATGGTGTATGCCAACAGAGGGGCAGAGCATAGTAACCTTTAAACATCCAAGCAGGTGGGCCTCAAGGTTCTGGAATGTTGGACTCTGGAAAACAAGCTATAGCCACCAAGATTTAGAGACAGAATTTGATTCAACCACTCATGCTTGGAAAAAAAAAAAAAAGTAAACATGTCTGGTGTTTAGGGACACACCAGTCACAGTGAAAGTGGTGGACATGTGGATTGGTATCCTCACACTCATTCTGATTAAGAGGAGAGAGCTACAAATGGCATTTTCCAGAACTCCTTGTAAAGTTGGGAGTATAAGATGTGAATTACTTTCTACCAGCCAGATGTACTCGGAAGTGTTGTTGAATTTTGCAGGAGAGAAAGATGGCAGAGATTGTAGCAGAGATGACATGGAGCTAGAGGCTGCTAGTGGCTTCCTGAGTTGGGAGGTGGCTTCCTGGAGCTGACTGAGATGACAGCTTCCTGCTTCTGACGCTTCCTGATCCTGCAGAAGCAGAAGGTCTGGTGCTGCCTAGTTCTGCGTTGTGGTTTGTGAGTCCTTCCGGGAGGCTCCTTCCAGTGTTTCTTTAGTTCTCCCAATGGTGCTGTGAACTGTCTTTAACCCTTAATAAATACCTTTCTGTTTATACTAGTGGGGGTAGATTCTGTGGTCTGCTACTGAGAAGTCTGACCAACACCCCATGCCTAGGACAAATATATCTACCTGTACCTGAGTTCTTCCTGCTAACTCACAGGCCTTCAGAGAAGCACATTTGGGGTATGAAACCGACTTGCTGCCCTCTACTAGGAGTATGATTGTGCAGCTTCTCTAGTTCCAGATGAGGGGCTGGCTGTCTTATTTCTGAAGCCCAGGCTTGCTGGAAGTTATACCAGCTTTCATTTGGGGAGGTTACTCTCCCTAATATCCCTGGTAGAAAGGAAACAAGAGGGAAGAAGTGTCCATTCTGCTCCTGGAAAGAAGGTGGAGAGCTATACCTTGAGCACCTCTTTCAAAAATCCTGGCCTAAGGACTGCTTTCTCTGTCTCCAAGTCTATGGTTGGGTATAGTGTGTGTGTGTGTATGTATGCTCAGGTGTGTGTGTGTGCACGCGCGTGCTAGCTTTTCTCATCACTGTGACCAAAATACCTAACAAGCACAAGAGAAGGAAAGGCTTATTTGTCTCACAGTAGTTTTGTTTTGGTTTTGGAATGAGTTCTGGGGATTGAACCCACGGGCATTCTACCTCTGAGCTACACCCCAGCCCTATTTTATTTTTTAGTTTGAAACAGGGTCTGCTAAGTTGCTGAAGCTGGCTTCGAACCTGTGATCCTCCTTTCTCCACCTCCCAAGTACTGGGATTACAGGTGTGCGCCACCGTGCCCAGCTCTGGCTTACAGTTTTAGAGGTTCCAGTCCATGATCTGCCAACTCGAAGGCAGAAAGCTTGGTGGCAGCAGGGCACATGGCGGAGAAGAGCCGCTCCCAGTCATGGCAGCCAAAAGCAGAGAAAGCGAGAGGAGGAGACTAGGAATATATATGGTCCCCAAGACCATGCCTCCAGTGACTATAAATATCCCATATCCTCCAGCCATGCCCCATCTCTAAACCTTCCTGTGTTGAGGACCATGTTTTCTACACAAGGTTTTGGGGGTACATTCTAAATGCAAACCATAACAATGTATTAATCCCCTGGGGAATTTGTATAAATTAAATACTGGGTTTTGAATTAACCATATGTATTAACCATATGTCTTTTAGTTCTGTATTCTGATGACTTGACATCTTGGGACCTTGCTGGCTCTGCAGGGACTGCCCTCTGATGGTTATTTAAATGCAAAACAACCAATCCAGAATCCAAATATCCAACTTCCTCCTTAACTGGGCTCTTATACTCCTTGCCCTCATGCTAGGCACTGGACAGCTAGGGTCAACTCTTATACCCCAGAACCCACTGAAATTATTCAAAGTAGCCAATCTTAAATTAGTTTATCTCACCTCCCTGTTCCTTACTGTGGAAACCACAATAAAAGCTCTTACCTACATTTTACATTTGCTCCCTCTGCCTCTGACTATCCCCAGTGCTTCCCTGGGTATGCCCCCACCCCATGATGTGGTGTGCTCCCCTCTCTTGGGATATATGAATATAACAAGTTATCTTTCAATGACAATCATTTCCCAATCTGTTGGCCTTGCCATACCTAAATAATAATAAAACTCATTTTAAAAACACCTTTTTCTTCATTCATCTGTTAATTTAAAGAATACCTACTCAGGCCTCTTAAATGCCACACGCCATCCTAGGCACCTAGAATCCAGTGATGAGCAAACCAGACACTGTGGATGCCCTTATGAAGTCTAATTAGGAACAACAGTCATAAAAATATAATCATACAAACATAATTAAAATATGACAAATTATATGAAGAAAAAATTACAGGGTACTATGTGAGTATAAGAGAACAGGATGTGGCCTCTAAACTAAAACCTGAAACATGATCAGGTAAGAATGCCATGTGCAAAGACACTGCAGCAGGAAAGAGATTCTGTTGGAGGAAAAGAAAGAGAGTTAGACTGGATAAAGCATCAGGAGTAAGAGGTGGGCATCAGATAGTCCCAGAAAGACGGGCAGGACTAGATCCTGCAAAGCATTAAAAAGGGTATAATAAGGATTTTGGAATTCTTCCTAAAAGTAATGAAAAATATTTGAAGGGTTTTAAATAGGAAGTTATATAATCTAATTTACTTTTTGAAAAGACTGCTTATCTGCCTGGATGGATTATAGGGAGGACAAAAATAGGAGCAGGAGGAACAGTAAAGGAACAAGTGTGAAGATTCATAGTGCTACAGACAGGGATGAGGACAGGAGAGTTCAAGGAAAGTGAACAAATCTAAAATTTGTTTGCAATTGGAATCAACAGGATTTGGTAGTGGGTTGAATATGGAGTTCTGGGGAAGGTGGAGTGGAGGTTAAATAAACCTCTGTAGCCCCATCTAAACATGGGCCTGCAGCAGCCCTGGGCCCTATACAGAAAGAAAGGACATGGGGAGTAGTACTCTGGGTCCATCTGGCCTGAGTTTCTGCTGTGCCACCAGCTCTATACTTACTCTAGAAGTAGGGCCAGGAAGAGCCCAGGCCTGGCTCTTGAGCCCAGACCCTCTTTCTTGGGGTCTCAGTGATGCTAGCAGAGGTGTCAGAGCATCTGCTGATTGGCTTCCCTTCCTGCTCCTGCACCCTTAGGCCAGGGACCTATGCACTGAGCTCAACTCTGCTGCCATCTAATCCCAGCAGAACTGAAGGTTTCTAGGGGAGAAGGGACTGCGGGTAACAGGATATGAATTTTTGGCCATAATTTTTCTCTTTCCCCCAGTATCTTTAATACTTCTTGGAAGGTATCAGTTGCCATTTTGGGGGGTATAAAGAAACTTTTCCATGACTAAGAAAGAGGTCTCTCCTCCTCAGGTTTTGTATGTATGTATGTATATGTACACACACACACACACACACGCACACACTTATGTTTAAGAGAAATGAATTATAGCAATGCTACATGAGACAGAAGGGAGGAATTAGAAATATTTTGTTATTATAAGGCACTTGTACTACCCATGGTGTTATTTGAAAGTTAACTTGGATTAGTTGTAAAATGATATTGTAAACTCTAGGGCAGTCTTCTTAAAAAACTTAAAAGAGAACTATGATTCTATGCTAAGTAAGAAGAAAAATGAGATCATATAAAATATTTAATTAAAATAAAAAATGGTAGGAAAGGAGTGGAAGACAAAAATAGGAATAACAAGGGTAACAAATAGAAAATAGTAACAAATATGGTAGATATTAATTCAACTATATCAATAATTACTTTAAACATCAGTGGTCCAAACATACCAGCTAAAAAGCAGAGATTGTTACAGAGGATCAAAAAACAAGACCCAACTGTATGCTGTCTAAAAAAAAACCCTTTAAATATAGAGACACATATAGATTAAACAAATGGAGAAGGATATACCATGCCAACACTAATCAAAAGAAAGTGAAAGTAGCTATATTAATTTCAGATAGAGTAGACTTCAGAGCAAGGAAAGTTAGCATTGTGTAATGATAAAGGGGTCAACTTGCCAAGAGGACATGATAATCCTTCATGACTACTTAGCTAACCATGGAGAGTCAAAACACATGAGGCAAAAACTGATGGAACTACAAGGAGTAAGAAATGAATACACTATTATGATTGGAGACTTTCAAGAGCCCTCTGTGAGAAATGGACAGATCCAGTAGGCAGAAAATAAGTAAAGACATAGTTGAACGCAACAGCATCATAAATCAACTGGATATAATTGGTATGTATAGATTGCTTCATCCAACAACAGCAGAATACACATTCTTCTCAAGTTTATATGAAACATTTACCAAGATAGAACACATTATAGGCTATAAAACACATCTTAAATTTAAAAAATAGAAATCATACAACGTTTGCTCTAAGACCACCAGGGAGTTGAAATAGAAATCGCTAACAGAATGATAGCTTGAAATCCCAACACACTTGGAAATTAAACAATATACTTCTAAATAACACATGAATCAAAGGGGAAATCTCAAGGGAAATTAAAATATATTTTGAACTAAATGAAAATTCAACTTTGCAAAATTTGTGGGATGCAGTGAAAGCAACTTAGAGGAAATTTTATAGCACTGGATGCACATGTTAAAAAAGAAGGAAAACTGTAAAGTCAATAATTTAAGCTTCTATCTTAGAAAAGTAGAAAAAGAAGAGCAAATTAAGTCCAAAGTAAGCAGAGTAAATAAATAATAAAAATTAGAATCAATGAAATTGAATAAAATTAAAAACCGGAAGTTGAGTAGAGAAAACTAACAAAATCAAAAGTTGGTTCTTAGAAAAGATAAATAAAATTAAAAAACTTCTAGCCAAACTAAGAAAAAAAAGGAAAGACAAATTGTGAAAGTAGAAGTAAAAGAAGGGACATTAATACAGATCCCACAAGGCTAATAAAAGAATATGATAAACAACATTGCCCACAGATTTTATAACCTACATGAAATGAACAAATTCCTTGAAAGACACAATGTGAAAAAACTCATACAAGAAGAAATAGACAGCTGGGTGTAGTGGCACATGCCTGTAATCCCAGTACTTGGGAGGCTGAGATAGGAGGATCTCAGGTGCAAGACCAACCTCAGCAATTTAGGAGACCCTCAGCAACTTAGTGAAACGCTGTTTCAAAATTTAAAAAAAAATTATAGAGCCGGGTTTGGTGGAGCACACCTATAATCCCAGTACTTGAAAGGCTGAGACAGGAGAATCACAGGTTCATGGCCAGCCTCAGCAACTTAGTGAGGCCATCAGCAACTTAGTGAGACCCTGTTTCAAAATAAAGAATAAAAAATAGGGCTGGGAGTGTGGCTCAGAGGTAGAATGCCCCTAGCTTCAATCCCCAGTACGACAAAAAGAAAAAAAAGAATCAGGGTCTCACTAAGTTGCTGATTGCCTCACTCAGTTGCTGAGGCTGGCTACAAACCTGTGATCCTCCTGTCTCAGCCTCCCAAGTACTGGGATTACAAGCATGTGCCACCACGCCCAGCTGTGAGACCCTGTTTCAAAATAAAAAATAAAATAGGGCTGGGGGGGGGGTAACTCAGAGGTAGAATGTCCCTGGATTCAACGCCAGTACCACCAATAAATAAATAGATTAATTAAATTAAATAGGGCTGAGGGTGTAGTTCAAAGGTAGAATGTCTCTGGGTTTACACACACACACACACACACACATACACACACACACACACACACACACACGAAAAAAATAGACAATCTGAATAGGCTATATTTATTACAATAATATCAATAGATCTATATAACAGAAAGCATTAGGCCCAGTTAGGTTCACTGATAAATTCTACTAAAGATTTAAGAAAGGACTTATACCAATTCTCTTCCATCTCTTCTTCCAGAAGATAGAAGCAGAGGGAACACTTCCTAACTCATTCTGTGAAGTCAGCAATGCCCTAATGCCAAAACCAAAGACATTATAAGAAAAACTATGGACCAATGTCTTTCATGGACATTAATGCAAACATACTCAATGTAATGGTTTGGATTTATAATATCCCCTGAGACCTCATGGAGAGTAGGCAGCCATGTTGAAGGTGGGGCTTGGTTGAGGAGGGGCCCTTTGGGGTGTGACCTTGGGAATTATATATGTTTCCTCCTCCCCCTGCTCTCTTGCTTCCAGCCTCCATGATATGAGAGCAGAGTCCTTTCTCTCTCCGTCTCTCTGCTTCCTGCTGCCATGCCCTGAGCATTGCAGACCCAGCCTGGCATGGACTGAACCCCTGAAATCTCCAGAACTGAGAGCCAATAAATCTTCCTTCTTCTAAATTGTGTGGTCAGTTGTTTTGGATTACAACGGTGAGAATGTTGATTGAGACATTCAACAAAATATTAGCAAATAAAATCCAACAATATGTAAAAAGAATTATATACCATGACCAAGTGGGATTTATCTAAACTACACCAGGGCAGTTCAACATTCAAAGTGCAACTTATGTGGCTGGTCATGGTGGCACAGGCCTGTAATCCCAGCTACTTGGGAGGCTGAGGCTGGAGGATCACAAGTTTGAGGCCAGCCTGGGCAATTTAGCAAGACCTGGTCCCCAAATAAAAGTGAAAAGGGCTGAGGATGTAGCTCCATGACAGAGTGCTTGACTAGCAATACCCAGTACCACCACCAAAATAAATAAATAAATAAATAAATAAATAAAAGAGAGAGAGAGAGAGAGAAATTATGTAATCCATCGTATCGGCAGACTAAGGAAGAAAAATCACATGATCAAATCAATAGATGCATAAAAAACATTTGACAAAATGCCAACACCCATTCACAATAGACACCCAGCCATGCTGGATGTGGTGACACATGCCTGTAATCCCAGTACTTGGGAGGCTGAGACAGGAGGAATGCAGGTTTGAGGTCAGCCTCAGCAACTTAGTGAGACCCTGTTTCAAAATAAAAAATAAAATAGGACTAGGGGTATAGCTCAGAAAGCCCCTGGGTTCCATCCCCAGTATCACCAACAAACAAACAAACAAAACCAACCAACCAATCAACCAAACAAACAAAAAACACCTAGCCAAGTAGGAATAGAGGAGAACTTCCATGACTTGATAAAGAGCACCTACAACAAGCCTACAATTAACATCATATTAACAGTGAGAAACTAGAAGTTTTCCTCCTAAGGTCAGGAACAAGATAAGGATGTCCTTTTCACCACTTCTTTTCAACATTGTACTGAAAGCCATAGCTTATGCAATAATACTAGAAAAGGAAATAAAAGGTTTAGTCGTTGGGAAGGAAGAGATATAGCTGTCTTTGTTTGCAAATGACATGAGAATGTAGAAAAAATCAACAAAATCCTTCTGGAGCTAATGAACAATTATAGCAGGATTGTAGTATACCAGGTTAATACAAAAAAAGTCAATCACTTTCCTAAATACAAGCAGTGAGCAAGTGGAAATTGAGATTAAAAAAACATAATACCATTTATATTAGCACCCCCAAAATGAAATATTTATGTATAACTCCAACAATACGTTTAAAACCTACCTGAGGAAAATTTTAAATCTCTGAATAAAGAAAGAAAAAAGTAAATGAATGAAGAGACATTTCATATGCATTGTTAGGAAGAATAAATTTTGTCAAAGTACCAGTTCTTCCCAATTTGATCTCAATTTCCACACAATCCTAATAAAAAAATCCCAGCAAATTATTTTCTGGATATTGACAAATCTATTCTAAAGTTTATATGGAGAAACAAAAGACCCAGAAGACTCAACACAATATTGAAGGAGAACAATGTTGGAGGATTGACACTACTTCAAGACTAATTATAAAGCTACACTAATTAAGGCAGTGTGGTATTGGTGAAATAAGAGACAAATAAATCAGTGGAACAGAATGGAGCCCAGAAATAGACCCACATAGATATAGTCAACTGATCTTTGACAAAGAAGCCAAGAAATACAACCAAGCAAAGATATTCTTCTCAATAAACACTACTGGAACAGTGTTTCCTCCACATGAGGAGGAAAAAGGAAGCTGGGGGTGTAGCTCAGTGGTAGAGTGCATGCTTAGTGTGCCTGACACATGAGTTCAATCTCCAGTACCAAAAGAAAAGTAAAGAGCCTAGACACAGACTCTACATCCTTCACAAGAACTAGCTCAAAATGAGTCATAAACCTAAATATAAAACACAAAACCATAAAACTCCTAGAAGATGACAGAAGAACATTTATGGCAATAACTTTTTTCTGGTACTGGAGGTTGAACCCAGGGACATTCTACTTCTGAGCTACACCCCCAGCCCTTTCATTTTTTGTTTGTTTGTTTGTTTTGAAATAAGGTCTTGCTAAGTTGCTGAGGGTCTCACTAAGTTTCTGAGGCTGATCTAAAACCTGAGATCCTCCTGTTTCGGCCTCCTAAGTACTGGCATGTGCCACTGTACCTGGCTTGGCTCTATTAAATCGTTAAGAATTCTCCAGCCTCAGCAACTTAGTGACACCCTATTTCAAAATAAATAAAATAAAATAAAAAGGTCTAGGGGTGTATCTTGGAGGTAGAATGCCCTTGGGTTTAATTCTCAGTACCAAAAGAAAAAGAAAAGTTCTGTAAAAGACACTTATTTGTTTGTGGCATTGGGATGGAGCCCAGGAACACTCTACCACTGAGATACATCCCCAGTGCTTTTCGTTTTTTATTTGAGAGAGGGTTTTGCTAAGTTGCCAATGCTGGCCATCCTCCCACTCAGCTTCCTGGTTTACTGGGATTACAGGGATGCGCCACCACACCTGGCTCCTGGCTTCTTTGCCCATTTTTAAAAGCTGGGTTGTTCATCCTCTTGTTAACTGGGTTATAAGAATTTATTATACATTCTGGATACAAATATACGTATTGTGATTTTTTTCCTCACAACTCTTGTCTTCTTTTCCAGTATCTTTTGGGTTGTTTTTTTTTTTTGGTACTGGGGATTGAACCCAGGGGCATTCTACCTCTGAGCTACACCCCCAGCCCTATTATTGTGAAAAAGGGTCTCACTAAATTGCGGAGGGCCTCACTAAGTAGCGGAGGTTGGCCATGAACCCAGATCCTCCTGTCTCAGCCTCCCAAGTACTGGGATTACAAGATTACAAGTGTGCACCACCATGCCCGGCTCTTACCAGTATTTTTTGAATATTTTAATTTTGGTAAAGCCCAAATTCATTGATTTTTAAAATATATTTTATGAGATGGGCTGAGTTTTTTGTGAAGTGATCATTTTCTTCCTGATAGGAACTCTATGGCTATTATAAGAAAATGAGAGGAGGACTTTTGGTATCCAGAGATAAAGAAATGTGGATGGGAATTTGGAGGTTCTTGGAGAGGGAGAAAAAAATTAAGTGGGAGGTTCCAAAGGCCAGGACCTTGAAGTAGGACAGTAAAAATAACAATACTAGTAGCTAGTATTTATGGCATGCTTACTGTGTCCCAGTTCCTGTTGTAGTATCTTCGAATGTATTAACTCATGCAACCCTGTGGAGTTAGTACTATCATTATCCCTATTTTACATATAGGAAAACAGAGTCACAGGGTGATTAAGTAATTTGCCCAAGGTTATGCAACTAGTAAGTGGCAGAAGCAGGATTTGAAACCATATGACCTGGATCATGGCTCTATGCTTTGCTGTATCTGGTCAAGTAGGGCTGCTGGCTGGTAGGGATCAGGCAAGTAGGCTGATCAAAACCTGCTGCAGGGGAGTTAAGTATCCATTGGTATCCTCATCAGAGTACCCAACAGGCTTCTGTGCCAATGAGTCATTCAGCCATCAACTAAGGGTGGAGCTAAACCAAATCTCTGGAACTACCAGATTCAAAGCAACCTTTTGTGGCATATAAAATGCATAACTCAAGCCGGGCGTGGTGGCGCACGCTTGTAATCCCAGTACTTTGGGAGGCGGAGACTGGAGAATCCGGGTTCGTGGCCAGCCTCAGCTCTCTCGCTCTCTTTCTCCCTGTCTGTCTGTCTGTCTGTCTGTCTCTCTCTCTCCTTAGTGAGGCCCTCCGCAACTTCGTGAGACCTGGTTTCAAAATAAAGTATAAAAAATAGGGCTGGGGGCGTAGCACTGAGGTAGAACGCCCCTGCGTTCAATCCCCGGTACCGCAAAAAAAAAAAAAAAAAAGCATAACTCATGCAAAAAACAAAAAACAGGGCAGGGAGGGCAGAGGCCTTTGATCCTGCTTCTCCACCTACCCCAAGGAATATTTTCTTGAGGTTTTACCTCCATCCCCACCCCCATCCACACACATTCTGAAGGCCATTTCCATCCCTGCTTTGGACCTCCCTCAGTCCAGGACACTGCCTCTCTGTCTGCATCTCCTGTCTCCACCTCCACCTCCAGCCTTTCATACCATTTTGACCCATTGGTCTTGCATGTCCCCTAGCGCTGAGGGACCTCCTTGGGGCTCACACCCCACTGCTCACTCCCCACAGTAAGGACTGGAAGGAGTGAGAGGACGTTGAGCAGGGTTTGTGCTTCCATTTCTGTAGGTTGGATTGCTGGCCCATTTTATAAAGATGTAAAAACACACAGTGAACATATTTCAAAAGATCAAACCCAGGACTTTGTACATGCTAGGCAAATGCTCTACCACCAAGCCACACCACCAGCCCTTCAGTTAATTGTTTAAGCCATGAGGAAAACCTGTACATTTTGAGTATTTTGAGATTATTCTTCCTTCAGAGTGTCAGATTAGGGCCTGGCAGTGGCGGCAACTGCTGCTGCTGCTGCTGCTTCTGCTTCTTCTTCTTCTTCTTCTTCTTCTTCTTCTTCTTCTTCATCTTCTTCTTCTTCTTCTTGTGGTGCTGGGGCTTGAACCCAGGGGCATTCTACCTCCGAGCTACACCCCCAGCCCTATTTTATTTTTTATTTCAAAACAGGGTCAAAACAGGTTCTCGCTAAGTTGTTGAGAGCCTCACTTAAGTTGCTGAGCCTGACTTCGAACCTGTGATCTTCCTGTGTCAGCCTCCCAAGGTCTAGGATTACAGGCATGTGCCACCACACCTGGCTTGGCTTCTTCTTTATCACAGAAAGAATAGGTGTGCTGGGTACAGTGGGGGCACACCTGTAATCACAGCTACTCAGGAGACTGAGGAAGAAGGCTTGCCAATTTCCAGACCAGCCAGGACAACTCAGTGAGACCCTGTGTCAAAACAAAAGGCCTGGGGATGTGGCTGTAGTAGAGTGCCCCTGGATTCAATCCCCAATATTGATTAAAAAAAATGGTGTGCCTAAGCATTCGCAGATGCATAGTTGACAATAACAGAGAAGAGACTAGAACATGGAAACTAGAAAATTATTGTATGTAATTTAGAATATTGCTCTCCAAAGATCTGAGGTACAAAAAAAAAAAGACTTTAAGAGAATGAAAGCCTGAAGGGCTCCAAATAAAAGAGATGCACTATGGAAAATATTAATGAAGTTGAAGGTTTGATAAAATTTGGAACTAAGATGAACTTTTAATTGAACTCACCTTTGGTGAGGTTTAATTGAGACCGCTAGGCCACAATAACCCATATGTTTTAAGAGGATTTATCTTTAATGGAAGATCTTTAACTCTCAAATGTGGACGACTTTTCAATTTAATAGTTTTGAATTATATTCTCTTCCATTACACGGTCATTATATACAACTTAGTCTCATTCTGAGCCACTTAAGCCTCATTTTCCTCAATGTCATGCAAAATGTATTAGAGCATCAATTAGGAAGGCCTAGTTTTTGAACTATAGTAATCATCACCTCTGGCTTTCCTTGTGACATGATTGAGTGTGGAGCTAACTAAATGGAGGAGGTCAAAGGGTCAAACACCTGCAATTAGATATGCTTACTGGGCACCTGGCTATGGAAACCAGAAAGGATGTTTCCCAGTGGTTGGGGTGGTTCCAGGTGAGTGGTCGGCCTCTGGGAACAATGATATGGCATGACAGGGCCATACATATCCTGTGCACATAACAGCATGCCTTTCTCAACATTTCTGCTTATTTAGCCATGTCACCCCAATGTCCTGACTTTCCAGAGAAGGGATGAAATGTATTGGCAAAAATGCGATTGGATATAGAACATGATAGAATGTTATTAGCTATGCAGTGCATTCTGTTGCTCAGCTACACTGTAAATATCCCATTTTTGCTTTTACTCAGTCAGGATAAAGACTAAAAGCAGAGATAAATTCTGGGTATTATCTTTTGCCCAGAAGAGACTGTAAGAAATGGCAGGAGTTCTCACCAGAGAAGCATGCAGGAATTTTATAATATAAAAGAAGTTATAATATAAGATTATCCACATACACATAGGCAAGATTCAAATGTCCCAGAAGGGCTGGGGGCCAGGCAGATTGTCAAGACAAAGAGGCAGGCAAAGAGACTCAGGTCTCTATGACACAGGGACCATTCGCCAGACTGTCTTGTTGCTGAAGCCCCTTACTGCTCCTGGGACCTCCTAATTACCCCTGGGGCAGAGAAGAGTCTAAAGACCAGAATCAGAGAACCTCGGATGTAGGAAAGGAGGGCAGCAGGGAGCCTAAGTGGGTGCTGATCTTTTCAAAGACAAATAGCCACCATAATAGGACTTCCTACTTTCTGCTGTGTATTTATCTTCATTAATCCCCCTTCCAGCTAATGTGAATGATGTTTGCCTATATTTAGTTTTCTTACTCACCTAATGATGGTAGGGGGATGCTTTCCAAGGTATTCAGCCAATCCAAGAACTTGGTCATGAAGAACTGAGATGTGAGGGTGGGAGGAGGGATGAAAGAAGTACACCTGGAAGGCCACTGGGCTTTGGCATCTGGTGTTAAGATTCGTGACTGAACCCCATGACACCATCATCCACAAGGCCCGCCTGTGTAAAATCTCTGGTAACAGTCTGACCTTTTTGTATTTCAGAACAGCTGGAACCTGCCTCACCTATGAGATCACTTCATCCGGCTAATGACCATCATTGCTGAATCCTTTGCCAGCGGTGGCCCAGCCTCAGTAATGGTGTTGATTGGAGGCAAGTAGCCAGGAAGTCTGTGATTAAGGTTTCCTTAAGGGAAACCTCCCAGGCGGAGTGCTACCCAGGCTGCTGAAGCGATGTGGTAGTGGCTCCTCTTCCAGAGTGCTCTAATTTGGGGAGGGTAGGGAAGGGAACATACCATAGACTTGAGGAGTCTGATTTGGGAGAAGGCATGGTACATGTCATTATTTATCAGTGCCTCCAGAATAAAAGCCCACATCCTTACAGTTTTACTAAAAAAATGAACAAACCAAAGCCTTCCAAATTACAGGAAAAGACAATACAAGAAGATACCATCCCTTCCAGGATATGAAGCTTTATGCAAAATAGTGGACTGCCCTCCTCCAGCAGACACAGCATCTGCCAGGGTGCACACCCTTGCCCTCTTGGCCAGGTCCCCGTGAGTATAGCGCAAATTTAATAGTCATATGTGGTGGCTCTATTCATGGTCCTTTATAGCCTCGTCTCAAATCGCCCACCTGGTTTCATCTCCCACGCCCTTCTTTGTTGTGGGACAATCAGACAACCCTCCATACCTCCTCCACGCCCCTGGCTCTGTGTCCCCGTTGTCTCTCACATGCTTTTCTCCGGGTCAGTAAAACCTCTGCTTCCCTTGGTCGAGTCCTATAGGTTCTTTTTTCTTTTGTTTTCTTATTTTCTTCCTGGTAATTTTAAAGCCTATTTATTTATTTATTTTGGTACTGAGGATTGAACACATGAGCATTCTACCTCTGAGCTACACCTCCAGGCCCCTTTTTAAAAATTTTAAAATTGGCCGGGCGTGGTGGCGCATGCTTGTAATCCCAGTACTTTGGGAGGCAGAGACCAGAGGATCCGGGTTCGCGGCCAGCCTCAGCTCTCTTTCTCTCTCTCTCTCTCTCTCTCTCTCTCTCTCCCTGTCTCTCTCTCTCTCCTTAGTGAGGCCCTCCGCAACTTCGTGAGACCCGGTTTCAAAATAAAGTATAAAAAATAGGGCCAGGGGCGTAGCGCGGAGGTAGAATGCCCCTGCGTTCAATCCCTGGTACCGCACACACACACAAAAAATTAAATTTACAACTTTAAAAAGTTAAAAAATTTGAAATTAAATTAAAAATTGAAGATTTATTTAAAAATTTTTTTTGAAACAAGGTCTCACTATGTTGCTAAGGCTGGCCTCGAACCTGTGCTCCTCCTGTCTCAACCTCCCAAATACTGGGATGACAGGTGTGCAGCACCACACCCAGTTTAAAGCCTCTTTATTTTTTTTTTTAATATTGTGAAATGTAACACTGACTCAGAGAAGTATATAAAACAAAAACCACATGGCTCTATGAATTATTATTATTATTTTAATGACATGAAACATGGTTATGGCAAGATATTTAATGTGAAGAAAAGTGGGATAAAATTTTATATTACAATTTTATAAAAAAAGGCATATAAAAAATACACATAGAACATACTTGGAAGAAGGACATAAAGACACTGTTAATAAGCCTGCTACTATGTCGGATAGATGAAATGAGGGTGTTTTATTTTCTTATTTTTGGATTTCAATATTTTAAAAATCTTTTCTTAATATGTCTTAATTAGCCATTCTTTTATTTTATGGTATATCTAAAAAATTATACAGAATGGTGCTCCCTGAATTATTATAAAGCAAATATCCAAGTAACCTGTACTCAGATCAAGAAATAGAACATTTCCAGCTGGGCACAGTGGTTCACATTTGTAATCCTAGCACTTGGGAGGCTGAGTCAGAAGGATCGCAGGTTCAAGACCAGCCTCAGCAACTTAGAGAAACTCCCAGCAACCTAGTGAGACCCTGTTTCTCAGCAAAAAACAAAAAGGGCTGGGGGTGTAGCTGGGAGGTAGAAAGGTAGAATGCCCCTGGGTTCAATCCCCAGTAACTAACACACATAAACACACACACACACACACACACACACTGGACTGAGCTGTAGCTCAGAGTTAGATCACTTCTGGGTTCAACCCCTAGTTAACACACACACACACACACACACACACACACACACACACACAAAATAGAACATTTCCAGTACTCCACCATCACCACCTCCCACTTCAGCTCTCCCTTACCCCAGAGGCTTTTTCTATTTCCAACCTCTTCCTGCATCATGCTAATCTTCATGGAACCACTTCCCTAATTTTTGCTTTCCTTTTTACTACATAGGAATACAGCCCTAACTTCTACAGGGTGGTTCTGCCTGCTTTGAACCCTATATAAATATAATCATAACAGTGTGCCCTCTTGTGTTCACTGCTTTGGCTTACTTTAATATTTGTGAGATCCACCTAGGTTGCTATAGGTAGCTATAGTTAGTCCACTCACAATGTTGTATAGATTTCTGTTGATAAATATACCTACAACTTATCTATCCACTCTATGGCTGATGGACCTTTGGATTCTTTCTGGTTTGGGTGTTTATGAGTAATGCTATTGTGAACATTCTTTTGCGTGTCTACTGCACTGTATGTACATGCGTTTCTGCTGGGTACAGATTTGGTATGGATTTTCTGAGTCTTAGAACTGTAATAAATACAGCAAACTAGTGATAGTAATCATTTATATTTCCACCAGCATTATAGGAGAGTTACAGCTGCTCTGTGTACGTACCAACACTCAGTATTGTTGATTTTTAAAATTTTAGTCATTTTGGTGGGTGTAAATGTAATTTGCATTTCCATGGTAATTAGTGAAATTGAGCATCTTTTCACACATTTATTGGCCATTTGGTATCCTCTATTGCAAAGTGCCTATTCAAGTCTTTTGCTCACTTATCTGCTGTGTACTGTGTTATTTTCTTTCTTATCCTGGAGAGGTACACACATATGCCCACGTAGACACACACACATACACATGTATAGTCAGCTCTTTATATAATATAGATGTGACACCCTGTCTGTTACATGCATTACACATATCTCTACCACTAA
Source organism: Glis glis (assembly GCA_004027185.1). Lineage (NCBI taxonomy): Eukaryota > Metazoa > Chordata > Mammalia > Rodentia > Gliridae > Glis > Glis glis. The sequence continues at coordinate 194 of PVJS01002979.1, read as the reverse complement.
GAGGCTTGTCATTCTCTTATTCTCTTACTGTCATCCTTTGATAAAGAGAAGATTTTGACTGCTACATGGTCAGATCTATCAGTCTTTTCTTATTGTTAATGCTTAATGTCCTCTGTGTGTGTGTGTGTGTGTGTGTGTGTGTGTGTGTGTGTGTGGTACTGGGGATTGAACCCAGAGGCATACTACCTCTTTAG
>PVJS01002978.1:0-79193 GCA_004027185.1 Glis glis | reverse complement strand
CTGTGGAGATGCCTCCAGACTGGCAGCTGTTAGTCACAGCCCTTGATGGGCGGCACCAGCTCCACCAAAGTCCATAGTCAAGTGGTCCGGGCATTCAGACCTGCCTCTCTGAGTCTAGGGAGGCCACAAGAGGCCAAAGCATTACCAGTTGGAGCCAGATAGCGAAGAGTTGGACGAGGCCCAGACTGGCGTATAGCACTTGGCATTCCTTGGAAGCCTTGAAGTGTCCCACCTTGCTGCCCACCTGGATGAGGCCTCATCTGTGCTAACTGGTTAGGTGTGTAATGTGGAGGGTGAGACCCTTTTTCAAAAACAAAAGATTAAGAAAAAGTGCTGGTGGTGTAGCTCGGAGGTACACACACACATACACACACACGCACACTTACACACAAAATACATAAAAGAAGAGAAAACAATAGGTATTAACTTTACTATTCCAGTAAGAAAGTGTTATAATGACATTACTATTTATAAGCTTTATTGATAACTAGTATTAAATAGTGAATTTGTCATTTTAGAATTGTATGCCAAAATTTCGAAGGAGCCAGTTAGATCTGAATGTTTCTAAATAACAATTATTCTGGGGCTGGAGATGTAGCTCAGTGGTAAAACATTTGTCTTGCAGGTACAACGCCCTGAGTTTTATCCTCAGCATAACTAAAAAATAATAATTATTATTATAATACTAATTACTCTGACATCAGATGTATATGTGTGTGTGTGTGTGTGTGTGTGTGTGTGTGTAGATATATCTGATTAGTATATGAAAATCTCTTTAAAATAATTCATTAATACTTCACAATCTTTTAGGCTGAATCTGCTAAGCAGAAATGTACTTACATGTACTGAAAATGTACTTTCTAAAATGTTTCATGAATGTTTAGCCTTGGCCGCTTGCCTTTTAAAAATATCTTGTATTCATAAGATATCTATTATCTACATTTAAATTAAGATGCCTATGTAGCACAATACCAGTGAATAACAACTTGTCCTTCATTGATTTGGCTTTAGCTATTTGTTTCTTTGAACTGTGATAATTATGGCACCAAACATTTTCTGTGCAACTCATAGGAGCTTAGTAACATTTGAGTATAATGTAGACATCCTTATAAATCCTAAGAGAAGAGCTCCAGTCACAAAAGCTTGGTAAAATTACAATGTTCTATGGCTAAATGAAGGGTAATTAATGTTGGGTTCAATATGAAATCCGTTATATATATTTGTACTATCTATGTGCTCACATCCCTTTGGGCCCATAGCTTAGTCTTCTCAAGAAGGTCCTCAATTAAAAAAGAAAAAGACTTAGAGGATGGTTCACATAATACTTTCTGTGGGACGCAAAGGCAGGGAAGCAAATAAACTTAGAAGAAATGGATTATCCTCAAACGCAGTTTATGGTATTGGTCATGCCTTAGGTAACTCTACAGGATAGGTGTGCTAGTGACAATAGAGTGGTGGTATTGGGTGTCATGAGTTGGCTAAATGTAAGTGGTAGCACTAAGCTTGTAGTGCCTTTGTCTTTGTTCTAGCAGTTTCCATTCATTGAGACTTCTTGGAAGTATGACATGGCTCTAGCATTCAGCAAGGCAGTAGTTCTCACCACTATTCAGGTGACTGTGACTACATGACCATCAAGAGAAGGCAGCTCAACAGCCAGCCCCAGTGTCAGGGGTGAAGATTTTTTCATGAGGTGCCGAAAGCAGGGCCTTCTTAATAATCTTCAGCCCTTCACTAGTTAGTGCACATCCACAGGTTACACGTCAGTTCCCAAAGTCTTCCCACACCCCGAATGTGCATCTGTGACACGCATTATACTCCTTCCATGGGAACCTTATACTTTTACTTGTTTAGTGCCTGCTTCCCCTCCTAGCTTGTAATTGGCAGAACAGTTACCTGGCCTGTCTTGTTTACTGCTGTATCCCCAGAGCCTGGCATATAATAGGGGCTCAAAACCTATTTATTCAGTGAATAAAAAAATAAATACCCTAGCTAGCCAATCTCAATGTCCCTGGAGGTTTTCCATTTGAAATGAGAAAAAAAAACCCACCTTGAATATAATAGAATTTTCTGTAGTACATAAATAGGGGCCCCAGTTGTATCTCTTAATTAGTAACAGACCTAGGGATCCCTGGAGGAAAAACTAAAACTATGTCCTCAATCGGGAATCATGCATGCACACATTTATCTGATGGCCTGATATATAGATGCCAACAATGGTATTGGGAGAGGGTAATAGTGGAACCAGAGACAAAGTCAGAGGGAGAGGAGGTCTAACATATTCACTGCATAAAATCACCTTCACCCAAATGTTTCATGGGCTCTTATTTAAGGGAGTCTTACATGGCGTAAGTTTTACAAATTGTCCCTAAATCTCTTAAAAAGAGTCCTTCTTCATGCCAGAAGAAAGGACCATAATCATCTCTATTTGTAAACCTCTCTAGAAGGGTCTCTGTGGGTGGATGGGGACATTCTCATACAAAATCAGAGCTGCTCTTTATCATCTTCAGCTAAAGCTATCCCCCCTCGCTCATGTTGCTCTGCCCTGACCTCATAATACCCGCCTTACACTATGCTAGTCCCTCAGAATCCAATGGTGAGGAAATAGCAGCTTCTGCAAAGGAATTCGACCTAGTAGAAGAGACAGACATGAAAACAGAACTATTCCCACCTAATTGGTAAGTACTGTGGTTGGAATAAGTGTAGAGACTCTGGGAGCAGAGCAGTCACCCAATGTGTTATCAGGGAGAACTTCTCAAAAGAAGTAGCATGTAGGCTGAGATCTACAGAATGAGTAGTAGGAGGTCCCAAGGTCCAGGCATGGGGCAAAGCATGGGAAATGATTCACACAGCATGATGTATTGGAGAAATATCTGATGTTCATACACCCAAGTCAGAAGTGGTGAAACCCATAGGTGAGGACTAGGAGATTAAAAAGAAATTCAGATCAAGAGTGCATTGGAAGCTGGGGCAAGAGGCTGTACTTTGTCCTGGAAGCATTAGAGAGCTATTCAGGGTCTTATTGGGAAGTGATAGCAACAGTTTTGTACTTTAGAGCTATGACTTTGGCTGTAGATAATCACAAAGGATCAGAGGGTTGATGACTGCAGACAGAGAGACAAGTTTGGATGCTGCTGCAAATTTGCAATAATAACAATGACAGATGAGAGTGGTTTGAGGACCAACGCAGAAGAAATGGCCAACTTGAAAGAAAAGCACAGTCTCAAGTGCTGTTATGGACTTGTGAATCGATTTGAGTTGAGGAATAAAGCAGAGGAAAGACTCTTGTTTAGGCATCGGAATGGATAGAAACTTTTTCGCTCTGCAGTAGAATTCACATGGGCCTGAAGGACCTTGTCCATTGCCAGGTAGGTGCCTGGATGAGGTCAGCCCATTGTTTGGCTAGATAGGTGCCTTGCAAACCTGCAGCATTATATGAACACAAAGAAGATGCAAAGCTATACTTCTCATTCTATCTGACTCTGGAACCTGGCTCTTCTACTGTTACAGAAGATAAAATCTACTTCTTCTCTGGATCCTGACACTTCTCAACTGCCTGCCCTTCCCTGTCTCTGTGTTCTCCATTAATAATGCTTTTATTTACCCAGTTTGTCAGGCAAAATGCCTTTTTGTCCTTGATTCATTACTTTCTCTTACCCTATAGATTTAATCCAACAATAATAAATGCCAGCTTTATTATGAAAATAAATCCCCAAACCATCTACTTTGACTACTTCATCTGCCACCATTCCAGCAAAGCTACCATCATCTATTGAAAAGATAACCCCGTGATTGCACTTCCATGTGCTGATCATGACCACTCAGCATTGATTTTCCATACAAAAGCAGAAAACATTGTTCAAAATATACACTTAGCTGGGCATGGTGGAGCATGCCTGTAATCTCAATACTTGGGAGGCTGAGACAGAAGGATCACAGGTTTGAGGCCAGCCTCAACGACTTAGTAAGGCCCTCAGCAAATGAGTGAGACCCTGTTTCAAAATAAAAAATTAAAAAGGGATAGGGTGTAGCTCAGAGGTAGAATACTCCTGGCTTCAATCTCCAGTATCAAAAAATAAAAAATTTAAATATACACCTAAGTACATTAGTTCACTGCTAAAAGTTTTCCAATACCTCCCTCTTATACTCAAATAAAATCTTAACCTATTTCCATGGTCTACAAAGTCTTCCAGCATTCGGTCTCTATCATTTCCAACATCAATATACAACTGTCTAACACTCAGGTGTACATTTAAAACATTAGCCATTTTGCTTCTACGCTCATTCTACACAAGGTTCTCTCTCACTTCCCTGACTATATCACTCTGTCTGAAAACTTTATAATTACTCATTTCCTCGGTTTATTGAAGACTTTGATTAAATGTTACTAAATCTTTCACACATCAAACAGAGAAGCAGCAGAAACACATACACACACACACATACACACACACACACACACAGAAAGAGAGACAGACAAGGAGTCAAAGAGAGAGAGAGAGATTTTGTTAGAGGATATGGCATATGCAATTGTGGGGTTGACTTTTCAATTCCACAGTGTACAAAGCAGGCCATCAGGAAGGGAAGATGATGAGCATCCTAACTCTATAGGCATGAAACTCCTACCTTTAGGAAGATTGGCTCTTATCTCTCAGAAATGACTCAACCCTGATTTGAGACCTTCCAACTAATTGTCAGGTCCATCCAGAATAGTCATTCTTACTAAAAAGCCAACTGATTAGCGACTTTAATCACATATGCACAATCACTTCACAGGACCTTCTATATTATGGTTTGATTAAATAACCAGATAGTGTAGCCTTTCTTGATTGACATGTCAAAAAGCCAACACAGTCACCTATTTAGAAACTCCTTGCATAATCACTACAGCTATATTAAGACCCTGCAATCATATTATTTTCAACATCCATAACCTGCTTCATTTTTATAGTGCATGTCTCAAGCTGAAATTATGTGCTTATTTATATTGTGATTCCTTCAATAACTCCAAAAAATAAGTCCTTTGTCTCATTTGTAACTCTAGTCATTCAAAAATTGTTTAATACTTTCATTGGTGCATTATAGTCTCACATCATAATTCAGTTCATAGTGATAGTGACATACATGCACACAGCACTTGGGGGCCTTTCCCCAGGCTCCCTCCCTATTCACCCCCATCCCTTCCCCATACATGATATAGAGATTGACATTGGTATTCTCACATATGTACATAATGTCAATGGAAGTGATTCCTTCATTGATCCTTCCTCTCATCCCCCCATGCCGCTTCCCCTCGACCACCTACCTGGCTCCACTGTAGCTTCTTCTCCACTATCTGGAGGCCTTCTGGTATCATGATCACTCCCTAGCTTCTGCATGTGAGAGAAAACATATGACCTTTTGCTTTCTGTGATTGGGTAATCTCACTTAACATAATGTTCTCCAGGTCCATCCATTTTCCTGCTAATAACATTATTTGTTCTTCTTTATTGCTGAATATATTTCCATTGTGTGAATATCCCATAATTTTGTAATCCATTCATCTGTTGATGGACACCTAAATTGGTTCCATAATTTGGCTATTGTGAATTGTGCTACTATAAACATGAATATTCATATATTACTATAATATTCTGATTTCAGTTCCTTTGGGAAGATACTCAGGAGTAGTGTAGCTGAATTATATGGTGGATCCATTCCTAATTTTCTGAGGATTCTCCACACTGATCTTCATAGCAGCTGCACTAATTTGCAATCCCACCAACAGCTTAGAAAAGTTCCTATTTCCCCACATCCTCGCCACCATTTATTGTTGTTTGACTTCTTGATGAATGCCATTCTGATTGGGGTTAGATGGAATCACAGTGTAGTTTTGATTCGCATCTCCCTGATTGCTAATGATGTTGAACATTTTTTATATATTTATTGGCCATTTGTATCTCTTTTTTACAAAGTATATATTTTCTTCAATTGCCTATTTCTTGATTGGGTTATTTGTTATTTTAGTACTAAATCTTTTAAATTCTTTGTATATGCTAGATATTAGTCCTCTATCAGAGGAATAGCTGGCAAAGATCTTCTCCCATTCTATAGGCTCTCTGTTTAGATTCTTGATGGTTTCCTTTGATGAGTAGCAATTTTTTAGTTTAATGCCATCCCATTTATTAATTCTTGTTTTAATTTTCTGAGCTTTAGGGGTCTTATTGAAGAATTTTCTACCTGTACCTATATGTTGGAGTGTTGGATCTATTCCTCCTCTAGTAACTTCAAAGTCTCTGGTATAATTTCGAGGTCTTTGACACATCTTGAGTTGACCTTTATGCAGGGTGAGAGGTAGGGATTTAACTCCATTTTTCTACAAATGGAAAACCAGTTTTCCCAACACCAGTTATTGAAAAGGCTGTCTTTTCTCCAATGTATGTGTTTGACACTTTTGTCAAAAATCAATTGTCTATAAATGTATGGATTTGTTTTTGTGTCTTCTATTCTGTTCCACTGGTCTATGTGTCAGTTTTTGTGCCAATGCCATGCTGTTTTTGTTACTGTAGCTCTGTAGTATAATTTAAAGTCAGGAATTGTGAGGTCTTCTGCATGTTTCTTATTGCTGAGAATTGCTTTGGCCATTCTGGATCTTTTTTTTTTCCATATAAAATTTATTACTGATTTTCTAGGTCTGTGAAGAGTGACATTGGTATTTTGGTAGAGATTGCATTGACTCTGTAGATCACTTTTGGTAGAATGGCCATTTTGATAATATCTATTCTGTCTGTACAAGAGCAAGGGAGATCTTTCCATCTTCTAAGATCTTGCTTCTTTCTTTACTGTTTTATAATTTTCATTGTGGAGGTCATTTACCTCCTTGGTTAGATTTACTCCTAGTTATTTTATTGTTTTTGAGATTATTTTGAATGAAATTGTTTTTTGGGATTTCTTTTTCAGTGGATTCATGGTTGGCATGTAAAAAAGCTACTGATTATTTTTTAGATTGATTTTATGTCCTTCTACTTTAGTGAATTTGTTGATCAGCTTTATAAGTCTTTGGGTTGAGTATTTGGGTCATCTGCAAATAGAGATAATTTCAGTTCTTTATTTTCCTATTTGAATTCCTTTGATATCCTTCTCCTGCCTTATCCCTCTGGCAAGTCTCAAGGACTATATTGAAAACAAGTGGTGATAGGGGGCATCCTTGTCTTTTTCCTGTTTTAAAGGGAATTTCCAAAGTTTTTCCCCATTCAATATTATGTTGGCTTTGGGTTTATTGTATATTGCCTTAATGATGTTGAGGTAAGTTTCTTCTATTCCGATTTTCTACAGTGCTTTTAACATGAATGGGTTTTGGATTTTGTCAAATGCTTTTTCAGCATCTATTGTGATGATAATGTGATTTTTGTTCTTAGTTCTATTTATGTAGAATGAATGAATGAACTAGTGAAATGCTTACTATAAGTTTACTATGAGAGGGAGGTCTTCTGGATGTGATATAATTCTTACTCAGAGCTTTGTTTTCAATGCTTAGCAATGAGTGTGGTTAACTCTTTTATTTAGGCCTTGTTAGTGAGAAGAGTTTGAGGGTATTAGCATTTATAACCCGAAGTGAAAAGCAAGGAGAGTTCATAATCTGTCTTTAGTCTAAAATATTTTAAAGGGACTTGATTTTTACCATATGATACTCTGATCAGAACTTCTAACATTTTTTCTTTATGACTCAAGTCATAGTTACTTACTGACCCTAAAAGAGCATCCCTCTTTAAGTATAGAAATTAACAATATAGTCTACAGATAGAAAGAAAAAAGAAAAAAAGTAAGGCATGGAGAGTTAGAAGAAAAGAGAGAGAGAAGGAGGAAGGGAGAGAGGGATGTGGGGGAAGAGGACCCTAAAAATAATCTATAGTTAGTTTCAATTACAATTTTCTTGTTTATTCATTTTTCCCTTTAGTTTAAATGGGCAGAATTCAGTAAATGAAACATCTATTTGTAATCAATGTGTTTTTATTTCATATAAGAGTCTTTAAGAATACAAATCAAGGCATGTATGATGTTCATACCCTGACATATATCAAAATGTATAATTACAATTTACAATGCACCAATAAATGAACATAAAAAGTTAAAAAAAGAATACAAATCAAGATGCATGATTATAATGCACCAATTATAAAAGAATATAAACAATACAGTTATCAATAAGTTTTACTTTATTCACCTCCTGTTAAAAGGAATGACACATCGGGTCTGAAGAGTGAATTGACCACAATGATGTTTAAGTGACCTGTTCTGTAGTACATTCTCATACTATATCAAGTATCAGGTGCTAGGTTATAAACACAGGGCCCTTGCTTTTCTGGAATGCATTTATTACATAATCAAATCTTCCTCTCTCTTTTCTCTGAAATTAATAAACACATTCCCTTTAACAGATTTGTTTTTTATTTATTTCAACTAAATAAGTTAATAAGGCCAAAAACCCATTTAAAATACCTACCTTTGAACAGGGGCCCTATATAAACTATTGCTGATGTGGGAGATTAGAGAATATTAAAATCAAAACTAAAACAAAACAAACACACAAATTTTAACTCCCTTGGCAGGAAAAAAGCTGTATATATGCTGAAACTAAATATTGCCCCAACTGATTCTCTAGGTGAATAATGTTCAATTGCTCTCTAGAAGCAGTAAGGTGAACCTTATAAAAGCTATGATCTCCCTCTTTTAGGGCACTCAGGGCCCTTTTAGAAAATGAAGCTGCAGTATATTAACTATACCAGACAATCTAAATATCGACGTGTCTCCCCATCTTACTCATCAAGAAGATCTGGCAGATTGAGAATTTTTCCAGAAGAAAGCATATTAGGTAACGGATGTTCCTTTAATTATATCCAATGTGGGAAAAACTCATGTGAGACCATTAGTATACAAATATTCTTAGGGTTCCAGAATAAATAATTCTAATGGCCTAGCACTTTGCACCAAGTTCTTACTAACAGCGAATTTTGAAGTTTGAATAACTTGCTGCCCCAATTCCCTTAATTGTCACTTTCTGGATGGGGGGTTCTTGAAGTCTTGCATCACTGCAGATGTTTTTTTGCATAAATGCAGACATTTTTCTCATTGGTCAAATTTCCATGATGCAAATTCTATATGCCAATTAATTTTGGTGGTGAATTATGAATTCATATTATATAGAATGGGCTCGTGTTGATTTAAAAAGACTCATGTACCAAAAAGAGTTGCAATAAGTTTTCACAATGATATCTACATTAACTTATAACAATTAAAAGAAAATAATTTGGGTGAAAGATGTAGCTCAGTGGTTGGAGCACTTCGCTTGCACGTGCAGGAACCTGGATTCAATCCCCAGCACCACAAAAAATAAATAAACAAATAAATAAAATTATCACTGAAACTTCCTGTGAATCATTGACTAACCTCATGTGAAATTGATATTTCCTTGTAATTAAGAAAGGAACACTACAAATTTTAAGCCCATTCGATTTTGTGAGATGCACCAGGATAAATACAGGCTAATAAATAAAATATAAAATGTGAACATCAATGTGTTATGGAAGGCATCTCCAATCATCCAAATTAAAATAGCCAATATTTATTGAGAATAACATTCTCTCAGTTACTGCCTTATAAATTGACATATACATATCTTTCATTCTTAAGAAAGCCAGAAACATCCTATATGAAGAAAAATACTATGTTGTTTACATTTTATGGATGAGGAAATAATACATAAGAAATTAAACAATTTGTTCAATGTTGAAAAACTTGGGAGTGGGAGAACTAAAACATAAGTAGACTTTAAAGGGTAGGTTCTTAACCACTATATAGTATTGCTTTTTTATAAACTAACAAGTGTATTCATTTTATTTCATATAACCCTCTTATAATCCATAGCATTCATAACAATTTGTAATTATGCATCTAGTTCTTCTCTCATTGATTTTCTAACTATCTTTCCCTTTGGTCTCTAACTTCTGGTAGACTGGGACACGTCTGCATAGGTAGGTTCTAGCATAGAGAAAAATCATCAAAACGATATCCTGTCTATATAAAGGAGGAAGGAAGAAAGGCAGGAAGGCAGGGAAGAGATAACTTGATGCAGCAAAGAAACCATTTAAAAGTTATTTTAAATGGTTTCTTTTATTTTCACCATTTTTTCTGATATTTTTCACCATTCTTCTAATCAAAACATTTTCTTTAAGAGTTTTTGATATCATGATAACCTTGGCAACTTTGGTTACTTAATGATCACTTGGGGGCAAATTTATAAGAATTTTATGGCTCCTATCACTTGCTCTTTACACCTAATCAACCTCAGCTCTGTTTCACCACATAAATAGAATTGACTGTCATCTCTCTCTCTCTCTCTCTTATGGTTCTGATTTAAAATGTCCCCCTAGACCTTGCAGAAGCAAGGCAACCATGTTGGAGGTGGGGTTCAATTGATGAGGGGAAGGCTCTGGAGGTGTGACCTTGGGGATTATATATAGTCCCTCCTAGCCCTGTTTTCTCTCTTTCTTCTAGCCTCCTTGATGTGAGAACAGATCCCTGTTCTCTCCCTCTCTTTGCCTCCCACCACCATACCCTGAGCTCCACTGATGTAACCAGGTCTGACATGTACTGAACCCCTGAAATCTCCAGAACGGTCAGCAAATAAATACTCCTTCCTATAAATTGTGTGGTGTTCAGGTATTTTGGATTACAGCAGTGAGAATGCTGATGGAAACACACACACACAATCATAGAGCAGAGTTCTTATATGTTCCATTAAATGCACACTGCTTCTGTAGCTATTCAACTTGACACTGCCCATTCCTCATGTCTCTTGCTCCTGGCAGGCAATGCCCTGAATCACTTAATAATTTCAGCTCCTGATTCCATATGAGAAATGGTGTCATGATAATATTGACCTCAGTATGAAAAATATATTTATTTTATAAACTCATACTATGAAGGGGATTAGGACAATGTTTGATACGTAATAGAGCCTTAAGAATATATATTGAATAAATACATAGATGGAAGCATAAGAAAGAAATATCTAGAAAAATGTTATAAAAAGGCAAGACTTTGGAGGTGTAAGTTTCCTTATGCTAGTCAATGCCATTTTTCTCATTATTACTAATTCTTCAATCATTTTCATGATGGCTTTTAATTTGAGGGTGTCTTTTATACCTTGTTAGAATGTATTCACCTTAATCAAAGATGCCAGGATAGTGGTCAGGTCTTATGGGAGAAGGCATAGAATATATACCAATTCTAGGGCTTGTATCTTAGTGTGTTCACCATAAAGGCCAGGTATAGCTCAGCTGCAAATGGGAGGATGCGGTTATCAGGATGAAGAATCAGGTTGCAGTGAAGGGACTGTGTGAATGAAAGAGATATTTTAGGTGCTTCTGAGAGTAGGAAGATTTGAGGAGCTGGATAAATGCCTAAAGTAGATTTAAGGATCCTTTGTTCATTATATATCTGTACCCTCTCTTTGGGAATTTTTTAAGACTATCTAAATTATCCTATGCACTCTCTAGTTTAGGCTATTCTCTCTTGGTGACTGCAGAGTTTGGACCATGAAGGAGGTGGGGAACTCTATGGGACTTAAACATGGTTCTGTAACCTTGTATTTTGTATAGGACACATATTTAAAAGTTTTTTAGACTCAACAAATTTCCTGAAAGTAAAGAAGAGTAAGAATGCAGACCTGAAAATAAAATAATAAGAACATCAATGTGAGATGACTTATTTATGGTTTTATTCTGGTTATCTCACAAAAGAATTGCATTGCATTTCAGATTCTAATGCTTAGCAGAAGAAATTCCATGAAACACAAAATAAAAATGATGATTATTTAGAAACAGAAGATATTAGTTGATTTAAAATATAATAAAGTTATAATTATAGAAAAATAAGTACTTTCTAATAATTTGTTAATATCAAAACCAAATTAAAGAAGCTGAAGCAAATTAGCCTTTGTTGGGATAAAATTCAAATTGACATCACTGAGCTACACCCCCAGCCCATACATGTAAATATATACATATATGAGTATATATGTTTAGCTCTGTGTGCTGTATTCCTTTCTAGTATCAATTGATACAGTCTCACAGATTTATCTCTTTCATATTAGAGAAAAGAGAAGGGTTTGCCAGGTTACGACAATCATAATTAAGATGTGGCTGAGTCCCAATGAATTCTCAATCTGAGACCAGATTTTCTCTTACAAAGAGAAAAATTTTATCTTGCAACTAGTTACAAAATTCGTAGAAGGTTTGTCAAATGAATATGATGTGTGCCATTGCAGATATCCTCCACCTCCTTGCAAATCAACAAAGTCTGTATTGATGGAAATATTACCAAAATCTATTTATTAGTGAATATATTGAATTATGGTATTCTCCTTTTTGGATATTGCTTTGGGTCTTGTAATTATCCTAAAGATCAATGTCAAACAACCAATGATCCATGGACTGAAGGCTTAAGCACACTTCTCAAAAGTAGAGGCTCTAATATTGAATTTGTTTATGTCTAGCACTAACGGAATGCTATAAATATTAAGGGATCCCCAAATAATGTGTGTAAGTGTGCCAAAATAATTTGGATTCAATTTTTTTCTAATTGGGGAATTTAACTTTTAGAACAAAGAAATAACTTTGTCATTTGTGATATTTGAACAGGGTGGTTCCTGTGTGGGTTAATCTCAATGTTCAGCAGCAGAGAGACCCTGAAATCCTGCACCATTAGGACCAGTTTCCTACTTTTCTATTGTATTTCCTTCATTTTACCCATGTATGATACTTACCCACTTACTAAATATACATTTTAAGGCCTTATTAAGTATTAAACATTGTGCTAATTGAACTGATGCAATAATTAGTAAAATAAATCCCCTTTCTTAGCAAGTGTATAGTTTGATGGAAAAGAACAACATATAAATGCTCGATGAGAGAGGATAAGAGGAACAGAGTTAACATCTGAATTGTGTTTTGAGAACCAAGTAGGAATGAGAAAGCATGATTGTTTAGAAACATCCACATGGCATGAAATTCTTGAGGGCATGGGTTGCTTCTAACTCATTAATGGGAAATCAAGTAATCAGATGTTACTTACTCTGTTTTAAGATTATTTTTAAAATTCTATGAAAATATTCAAAGTTTGCATATTCAAAAATTATAAGGCAACTTAATACAGAGAATAGTCTAGTAGTGTGAATGGAAAACATATAAAAACTTTTTGCAATATAAAACAGTATTTTCACCTGGGTGTGGTGGCGCACGCTTGTAATCCCAGTACTTTGGGAGGCAGAGACCGGAGGATCCGGGTTTGCGGCCAGCCTCAGCTCTCTTGCTCTCTCTCTCTCTCTCTCTCTCTCCCTCCCCCTCTCTCTCTTTCTCTCTCTCTACCTAGTGAGGCCCTCTGCAACTTCGTGAGACCCGGTTTCAAAATAAAGTATAAAAAAATAGGGCCGGGGGTGTAGCACGGAGGTAGAACGCCCCTGGGTTCAATCCCCGGTAACGCAAAAAAAATAAATAAATAAAAATAAAAATAAAAATAAAAAATAAAATAGTATTTTCTTTACGTGTTATAAAATGTTTAAAGGGGAAGGGGAAAGAGAAAGCAGGAAATGCATTGTTCATGCAAGAACTTAGAGGATAGGTGGGATTTCAGCAAGCGATGGAGAATGTGGATGGTCCTTGTGAGTGAAGGATGCTCAAGGAGGGCTACCATGTTGCATAGTCTCACAACAATAAAAATCAAATTGAAATTTTGCTCCAAGGAGAACTATTTGCATAGACTAAAATGTCAATTTATCATTATGTCATACTTCCTGAACTTGTTCTACTGAGTACACTAGCAGAAAAGAGCCCACACTACCCTGATTTCCCTCTCAATGCTCAACCCAAGATTTGCTATTTGGAGCATCAGAGCTTGCTAAAGAGTAAGGAGTCAATTCTTTGTTTGCGTTTGGGATCAGGCCACCCTAACAGGGAATCTCATGAGATACTTGAAGGTCACTTGCTCTCTATACCTTGATTTTGCTGATCCAGCACTTAGAATTTTCATTTCCATTTTGAAACCAATAAATCAGCATATCTTGCCAGAGGAGTTTTAACCTCTTAAGATGCAATCAAATTGTTCAGTCAGAATGACTCCTGAAAATTGATCTGCACATGGCTAAGAGTGGAAAAGAACTTTCATGTATCTAAGGAATACATATTGCTGATTTATAGGATAATGCTTGCTGGATCTTGCAGGATTGAGTAATGCTATTGTAATTAGAAAGATATGAGCTTATCTATACAAAGCAGAACAGAAAATTGTCCATCAGTAACAATGAGCAATTTTATATGTACAATTGTGAAGAAGAGGGAGCACTAAAAAAAAGAAATTCATTAATGCATGCAATCATGCATACGCATGGGAGTACTCAGTAATCAGTAATTCAAAGGAGTGGTTAAAATTTGGGTTTATATAGCATCTCAACAGAAGATAAATACATTTTTAGAGAAATGACAAGACAAAAAATGTGTTTTGGTCAGTATTTGTATCACCGTGAACAAAATATTTAAGAACAACTTAGAGAAGAGGAAAGGTTTGTTTGGCTCACAGTTTAAGAGGTTCAGTTCATGGTTGGTTGGCTCCAAGGCAGAAACGTCATGGTGGGAGAGCATGGCAGAGGATAAACTGCTTAGTTCATGACAACAGGGAAGCAGAGAAGGAGGAGAGTGCCAGGACAGATAACAGTCCCCCAAGGCCACTTCTTCCAGCCATGTTCCACCTCTGAGCCATGCTACATGGGGGACCATTCTTTCAACACATGAGGTTTCTGGGGGACATTCCAGACTGAAACTATAACAGAAAGGAACTTTGAATGTCTAGGGGCTATAAATGGTGGGAGGTAAACAAATGGAGGAACTAATGATAGAAAAGGACTAGTTAGTAAAGCTTGCTATGCAGATTCCTCTAAGTGCTATATCTCTCTGTTGATAAGGATGGAAAGTTATTTTCAGTGATTAGCTTCTGTCTTTACTGGTATGAAGAGAAGGTGGACATCTTTAAAAAGTTATACTGTTCCTTTAGGCAATTGGGGAAGTTCAGAGAGTTTTTCTTATATTTGGTGCTTCTCAGTTGCCTTTACCTCATAATTATCAATATACCAAGTTAGCAGATTGAGAGGTGGCATATTCTGGTCCCTTTCTTTAGATAACCACTGTAATTAATGTTTTTGCTAGTATGTTGTTTTATAATTATCTTTATGCCAGTTTAAATGTTTACTATGGCTGATCAATATTAAAAACCATAAGGCATAAAATTTACCTTTAATTTTGGAAATACTTCAGTCTTGTATATAACATACTAAAGGCTTGAAATTTATTGGTTTTCCTTTCCTTTAATTTTTTTAAACCATACAAATTTTCTTTTGATTTTTCTGAACTACACAAATTATCAATAGATAATTTTCACCATAATTTGGACTTTTAATAAAACTATTTGCATTTCAACAAATTATGTTCATCATTAAATATGTTTAAAAACAGTAACAATATATTCTATCGATGTATTATTTCTCAACTTTCTTCATTTCCAGTCCTGTCCTATTTATTTGGTCAGGGTTGGTCCAGCCTCATAAGAGAATTCTAAAAAAGATCATTTATGTCCCTGCTTAAACATTACAGGAGATCTGAGAAAAAATCGCCACTCTTGACACACTATTTTCCCCTTAGATGAAGCAGTATGTATACCCAATTAATTTAATCAGACTGTCACAAAAGTATCGAGGTAATATGCCCCAAGTGTCCTGTGTTACTTAAAGAAAGGTATAAAGAGAGAGGAGAAAAAAAACATGATTTTTATCTGTACATTATTCCCTCAGCCCTTAAGTTAGCAAACTGTTTTTCAGCTTCATTGCTCAGAATCAAGTGAGCATAATGTCAATGGAGTAATTGAGGGGCTCAAATAAAAGAAGAGCAAGTGATTTGGCCACCACTAAAATCACTAAGTAATATCTAAAGCTTATGAACATGTGGAATCAATCTGCTATTAGGAAATCTAAGAATAGCATCATTTTTCTTCTTCCAGGGATTGGCACATATTTTTCCCATCTTCAACTGCTGGATGTCATGTAAAATGGAATCTGTGTGTGTTTTGCTAAACTGGCAGAGCAATTGGCATCCCTTTTTGCCCTGCTACAAGAGGAATGCGACATCCCCCATTGTAAGTGGGATCATCTGGTATATGTAATGGAACAATCCTTGCCTTTAGAGCTTTTTATTGTTATGAATAGAAAATAATAATTGGTTTTTTTGTTGTTATCACCAGCTTGTATAGTATTCAAATGTAATGATTGCTAAAATATAAATGGGTAAAGGGAATTGAATAATGAAAGGAATCATTAAAAGAGGGTGGTGAGCAAGTCTAGCAAGACAGCTGCAATGCATTAAATTGTAGTTTAATTGTTTCAAAGTTTTCCTCAGAATGCTTAAGGGAGAATTGTAGGCATATTGGAGAGGAAAGGCCAAGCTGTGCTAGACGTTTTGAATTAAAGTTTTCTAAACTCTTTTACTTCCATTATTTTTCCATGAGTTTTCTGTGGCCTACAGAAAGGAAGGAAAGAATAGACATCCCCTGCCCCCAGTCCCAGTCCTTAGTTGAAAACCCTCAAGAACACTCTGTGCCTTTTATCTTGCTCTGTATTATGATTTTCATGGAAGGAGACAGGAAAAAGTGTGAAGACTAACTACACTAATAATATCACTTTTCAGAAGTTGTTTTATCCCAAATTTATTCTTGATCTCTTAAAAACTATAGATGTTAAAGCTGATATTAGGGGAAACTTTTTCCTTGTTCTCATTTGTGAAAATTTTAAAATAAAGATCCTCTACATAGAAAGAAAAATATAAGCATTGGGTTGGGGGACCACCTCTTACTGGTTCCCACAAGCCCATTGTTAAATATTCAGGCATTTCATAAGCCAGTTGTTAAACAATTGATAACTTTAAATCAAGCATTGTAGGTGTATTTATACCACAGAAATTGATAAATACTACAAATGTGCCCCACAGTTTGCCAGCCTCCCAATATGCTGGAAGAAGAAACAGCTAGAGTAATGGTGACAGCCATCTTGACCTTATGTGTTTTAGTAAGATCTGAAGAAATAAGGTTAGTGTGGGCACCTTGGATGTCTATCATAGGAGCTCAAAAAAACCATGAATAGCAGGATGACCCAGAGAGAAATAATGCAAGAAAAAAATCTCAAAATATTTTCCAAAATGGTGTCTAACCATCTATGACTGATACCCTTCTGCTATGATTTGTGGGTTTGTGCTCTTCTAAAATTCATGTTGAAGGTTAATCCCCAATACAAAAGTAAAGAGATAGAGCCTTTAGGGAGTGATTAGGTCATGAGGTTTTCTGCCCTTCATGAATGAGATTGGTGCCTTTATAAAAGGACTTGAGGAAATGAATTCATTCCTTTTGTCCCTTCTGCCATGTGAGAATGCAGCAATCATCTCTTCCAAATATAGCAATAGCAAGGTGCTATCTTAGAAGCAGACAGTGAACCTTTACCTGATACTGGAACTTCTGGAGCCTGGTATGTCCCAGACTCCAGAACTGAGAGAAACAAATTTCTATTCCTCATAAGTAATCCAGTCTGTGACATTTTCCTACATTGGCAGGAATGGACTAAGATACCACCACTAGGTAGGAAACTTGGTTTTTAATACCACTATAAGCCTGTCGTGGTGGCGCACGGTTGTAATCCCAGTGCTTGGGAGGCTGAGACTGGAGGATCACAGGTTCACGGCCAGCCTCAGCTACTTAGTGAGGCCCTCTGCAACTCAGTGAGACCCTATTTCAAAAAAAAGAATAAGAAATAAGGCTGGGGGTGTAGCTCAGAGGTAGAATGCCCCTAAATTCAATCCCCAGTACTGCAAAAAAAAAAGTTATGTGTTTTAATTAAATATTGTACAAAATGGAATGTAATTTAACCAAATTGTCTCTCCACCTACTTTCTCTCCAAAATAGTTCTCTTACTGGTGTTCTGAAGCAGAAATTTAAAAAAAAAAGCTTCTAGGTTTTATTAAACCAAAACCAGTCTGAACTTTTTAATGGTCTCTGAATGAGGCTTATACAGATGATGACTTAGAAACTACTCAGGTACCTAGTCAGGTACTGTGGGTATCTGAGCAAATTTAGTATTGTATTTCTGCTCATGAAAGAAGAGTTACATGATATAGAACCAATACAGTTTTGAAATTATAGTTAACACTTTTGTGCTGCTTACTACATACCATATATTTAGCATACTTAATTCTCATAAGAACCTATGAAGTAACAACTAAAACTTTACAGATGAAAAAACAAACCAAAATAAAAAAAATTGAGTGACAGAGACTTTAATTATTTTGCTTAACATTTCACATCAGTGAATTTGGAGCCAGGCATTGAATCCAGAGGGTCTGACTCCCTAAGCTGAGAGCTTAATCAGTACAAAGCTCTTCACGAAACCATAACACTCATGGTTTTCAAAATGTTCTGTGTTAAGAATATTCTAGTTCAAGTGCTCTTTTCCTAGAGTGAACTGTACATTAGACATTGTCTTTTTTATTTATAAAGAATATTAGTGTATATGCAAAGATTTTGACATTTATATCAATCGCTATGGTTATAATAACCTCTCATATAAATGTGAATTTAATCCAATTCAATATGATTTAAGAGATGATTAAGAATTTACTAGAAACTGTACACTGTTAGGAAATATGAATAACATAAAAGTGGTATTTAATATATGTGCCACAGATTATTTTAATAGAAGTTTAAAGGAAATACTTGCACACTTGGAATTCTTAGAAACTGGAACAAGATAATATACAATGAAATGCTTCCTTTAGAAAAGTGGTATAACAGACACTATTAAATCCATGTGCAATCCATAAAGTTTATTATAGAAAGAACATAAGGCAAAATAATCAAATGCTAGTGAAATAAATGAAAAGTAAAATGGCACTTAAAACATGCATTTATGAAGTTATGTAAAGGATAAATTAAATAATTAATTATGATAAAATATTTTCTAAACAAAACACATACTGAGGTCTCAGCAACTTAGTGAGACCCTCTGCAAATTAGGAAGACCCTGTTTCAAAAATATATATATAGTGTGGGGATGTGACTCAGAGGTAGAATGCTCTAGGTTCAATCTCCAATACCCCCACCCCCCAAAAAAAGAAAGTAGATACTGAGAAATAAGTCTAGATAATAAATGAAGAACATTACACAGAATCCTGAATAATTGAAAAAGAGAGGTGTATCATTCAAGAAGAAAGCAGAGTTATAAATATAAAGCTGAGGATATAAGGAATAAATCCTAAATTAGAAACTCAGGAGGTGCCAGGACTTCTTTCTGTGAGTTAAAGCAACTGGAGTAACAGTATTAAAAACACTGAGTAGATCTTTAAAAAAGAAAGAAAACATGAGAAATGTGAAATATATATAAATATATATATAATGTATATATATAATGTATATATATAATGAAAAAGAATACATTAGAGTAATACTAATGAAAAGACTTATTTTAACATTAAATGATCTTTGGTGATTACTTTGACTAAATGTAACTGCTACTTGAATTAATATAACAATACAATTCCTGAACTTAAAGATGAAGATCAGTTCCTATTTAGTGTCCATATGAATGGAATGACTGAAGATCTGCTAGACTAGCCATGTGAAAGATGAGGAGAAAATTCATGATTCATGATGCATTTTGTGGAATAAATTAGCCCAGAAAAGAAATGATGAATTTAAGATGTAGCAAAATATTACTCAGTATAAATAAATGAATCCAATATTGTTTGTCTGTATGTTTGTTTGTTTGTTTGTTGAGGCCCAAGAGAATCATTTCAGAATAGCATGTATAGGAACAGAAATTCTAAAGAAATCAAACAACTTTCATGATAAAGTTGGATGCCTTTTGACTTGGTAAAGGTATTCATAGGCAAACTGATAACAAAACAATAGTGAAACCCAGAAGCCTATTATCGAAATGATTTATTTTTCTATTTTCAATCATAGGTATGTAGTGGTTATGCTGCTGGCATAATGTGTTAGTTATTGTAAGCTCTCCTATCTGTTGTAACGGACATATCCTGTAATCTCAGACACATAACAAATAACAAGTGAAAAAGTCCAATGTGGTCAGGCCCTCCCCCATCTTCCGTCTTGTGATTGCACCATCTGTAACACTTGGTTTCCAGAATCACTGCAGTGTGCAAATAAGACCAGGAGATTTATGCAGATTCCTTCAAAGTCCAGGCCAAGAAATAGAACACATAATAACTGTCCGCATCCCATTGGCCAAAACTCAATCTCCTTGACATAACCTAACACATGACAGTATTTGCAGAGTGTCCTTGTTCCATGATATATAGAAAACCTAAGAATGAATTGTATGAAAGTAGTTAAAATAGGTTGGAGATAGAAAAAGAGATAAAAGAGGAGAGAAACATAGAAGGAGAGAGAGAGAATTGAATCCTAAACTTAGGCCTAGACTCCTCCAGGATTTGAAGTCATTTCAATCCTGGAAATTATGGCACTAATAAATGCCTACACTAAACCACTTCAATTTGGGTTACATAAATATAGAATGTATATATGTTGAGAATAAAACTTTTAAAGTTTATGAGATTGATATGTACATAAGTAAAAGCAAAGGATGAATACCAAAAATTGCTAAATTATAAAAACCAATATTTTAGGAATATGTTCCTGTCCAGTAGTGTCTTAATTCATTTTGACCTACGATGACAGATTCTACATACTGGATAATTTATAAAGAACAGGAATTTATTTATCACAGGCTTGCCTGTTGAAAAGTCCAAGATCAAGACACCTGTATCTGGAGTCTCTTGTGGACCCTGTCTCTGCTTCCAGGATGGTGCCATAAATGCGGCATCCTTTGGAGGAGAAGAACTCTGTTTTACTCTTTGCAGAAAAGCAAAGGAGAGTAAAAACATTCATGTAAGCACTTTTTATAATGGCATTTATCTATTTATGAGGCCTCATGACCTAACTACTTCCCATTAGAACTCACCTCTTGACCTTTTACATTGGTGATAAAGTTTCAACATGAGTTTTGGAAAGAACAGAAACATTCAAATCATGGAAGATAATATTCAAAATGTCTTGTATTTATATGTTCCTGTGTACTTACAAAGACTTTTCCCATAAATTATCTAATTTCACCTTAACATAATCATATAATGGTTATTATCATCATGCTTTATATTAGCACCAAGCATAAGGCTCACAGAAGGAAAATGCTCTGCTTAAGACCATGTAATAAGAATCTGAGCAAGAAGTCAAACCAATACATTCATGTCCATCGTGAGATTCTCAAGTATTCTTCTTGGAGCTGAGAACTATAATTGCTAAATTAACATAATCACATTTAGATGTTGCTTCCAACTCAAAACATACTTATAGGGGAAAAGTTGTCTTGTTTGAGCATACTTGAAAGCAGAGCCTAATATAAGGTCATGGGAGCAAGTACTTTATTTGGGGGAGGGGTGCTGATCTCAAGGAGCTGAAGTGAAGACCTTGGGAGAAAGACAAGGAAGGAGAAAGACTGTAAAGGGGATATTATTGTACTTGTTATCATTTTGGACAACTGGGAATGAATTCCACTTGGGACACTCTGATAAATCCTGCTGCATTCACACAGAACTTTGCCTGAAGGATTGTATATTGGAACTTTTATCCAACCAGCCCTAGATTCCTTCAGTTTGAAGTCTCCACACTACTGTCTTGCTTCATCATTCCCAAGAAACCCTGTAGGCCAAATCTGCATGTGGACCAATAAAGCTTATCTCTACTGTTAAGAAAAAAACTTGAGACAGAAGAACCTAGATTATAGCTGCCCCAGGACTCAGAGGTGGGATATGGGGACATGACACAGAATGCCAGTAGTATTTGATACAGTCATTCCCCAAATAGACTGATGTTAAAGTGGATGTGTTATCATTAGGTCTGAGATTTGATATGGTCTTGGCAAATACAGAGAGAAATTATACGGAGAAGCCTGTATCAGAAAATAGACAACACAACTTTTTCCCTTATCAATTAGATTGCAGTACACATCTCTCCAAAACAATTTGTAGTTCTCAATAGACTCACTTTCCAGCTTAAGTAATAAATAGAATTATTAACAAGCAAAGAATGAAAAATACAAAATCATATATAGATATAAATACAATTCATATCTATTTTTAATTAGAAGTTCTAACAAACATCACCACTACAAATGTGGAACACCTCACAGACCGAATTGCCTTTAAAGCATACTTCAAGAGAGCAACTTTTTTGGTTAGTTGATAAAAGTAAATATAAATATGTCTCAAGAGAAATACAAGTACTTACATTTTTATAATGCTATATATTAAAAGTAAAATAAATCATATAAGGCTAAATTTGAAATTTGTTTGAATATAAAATACATATAGTTTCAAAAAAAATTTGAATGGCGGCAACTTGTCTTTCTATTTAAAATATTCTGCTTTCTTTTGTAGCCTTAAGAGTCTTTCTTAAGCATCAATAACAACTCCAAAATATATTTTAATATTTGTAAACAAGTTAGTGCAAAACAAACACAAACAGAGAAACTTATTTGTGGTTAAGCCATTTATCAGTAGTTACCCTTTTTCTGATGGGGTATTAACTATTCTAGTCACTAAAGTCTCCATTCCTTCCTGAATTATGCTCCTATTGATTTCAGGAGTTGCTACTACTCCCAACCAGAAAATTGCTTAGGCACACCTCCTAGGACAATTTAACTTGAAGTAAATTAAGCTAAGGAATTTTAAATATCAGAGGAAAGCCATTAAGCAGAGGAAGCATTTTGAATGCAACAGGATTTTTAATCAAAACACTCGAAATGAGATTGATTTTGCAATCTTTCCTATTAAAGTACAAAAATCTCATAGAGAATACAGAAAATCTCATACAATGCTAGAAATGAAATTACTTAGTTTTCAATATATTTTGTTATCTCTGTGTAGCTATTATTCATACATCTTTTAAATTTTTAAATTAATTGTATTGAGGTATAATTTACATTCAATAAAATGCACCCATTTAGAATGCACAGTCTGACGAGTTTTGACAAATATATATCTGGAAATCCTACCACAGTCAAGAATAGGACATTTCCATCACATCTAAAATGTTCCCTTAGGTCTTTAAGAAATCAGCCTCCCCCACACAAAACCCCTGGGCCAGGCAACCACTGTTAGATATTTTTCACTGAAGATTATTCTTGCCTGAAAAACTTCACATGAATGGGAAATGCAGGAATGTTTTGGGGGTTATTTTTCTTTTTTACTAAGATAATTGATAGATATGAAAGGGATAACATGAGAGGAGTGATTATTTTTTTTTTGAGTGATAAATTTGGTGACAGTGTGGAAAATGGATGGGAAGGGTATGGAATGACTGAAAGCTTGGTCACTTAGAACACTGCTGAAATATTTCACAAGAGAAACAAAGGTCTGAAATAAAGATAGGTGTGGATAATGAAGAAGAAAGAAAAATAAAAGATAAAAGATTTCTTGCTTGTGCAACTGGGTAGTGCCATTGGTAGAAAGAGAATACATGTATCTGGTTGTTGTTGGGTGAAATATTCTGTAGATTCTGTTAGGTCCATTTGGTTTATAGTATTACTTAGATTTGAAGAGTACTGAAGCAATGTACCCCTCCCCCTTTCTCTCTTTTTATTTTGAACGAAATGGTGGGAAAAAAGTGACCAGAAACTCAGTCTGGAGCCGCTCATAGACATACTAGCTCCCTGTTTTCCTAATCATATGACCCTGAACACTTCATCTTAGTTATTCATACAAAAGGGAGAACAAAAAAAAGTCATTATGAAGATTAAGTAGACTAATTAGGATAAGGTAGTCAATAAATGTTACCTACAATGTAATCTCCATGAGGTCAGAGATCACTCTTTAGATTTATTTGAGTGCTCAAATATTTACAGAATTAATAAGCTCA
The DNA here is from genome assembly GCA_004027185.1 of Glis glis. Lineage (NCBI taxonomy): Eukaryota > Metazoa > Chordata > Mammalia > Rodentia > Gliridae > Glis > Glis glis. The sequence continues at coordinate 55,139 of PVJS01002978.1, read as the reverse complement.
GGTGGAAGCAGACAGCATGTATAAATAAATGGGGCAGGAGTTCAGGATAAAGCCAGGATTTGTGATAGAAGTTTGGACATCGTCATCCTTTGGTTTCCCTTTCACCCTGTCAAAGAAATGAAGGAATTTAAGAATCCTCTCTAGAGATGATGGACATGCCTGCATACGAAGCCATGAGGGTGGCTGGTTATAGGGTCTGGGTTGAGTGAGTGTACATGTTAAAGGACAGGAGTAGATGGTGTCAATTATCCCTTGGAAGAGCAAGTTTGTGACGGGACATGTGATAGGAAAGCACTAAAATTCCTTAAGAAGTCCCTAAAAATAGAGTAAAATTAGACTGGGGATGATTTTTCCTCTTCATTGAAGAGTGAGCCAGAATATGGGATCTCCCCTGGGAATTACTCCCTGGAGCTCAGCTCTTAGTGCACACGAGGGTCAATAGTGATCACTCGTTATTGCTCCAAGTTTTCTATCATGTGGAGGGACTGAAAAAATAAAGTTCGCTTCTACTTTATCATTTTCACTTATTTTAAAAGTACACTGTTGTAAAATCTGACAAAATCCAGACATTTCTCTCTCTGAAATAGACAGCACTTTGATTCATCTAATCACAATGAACAAACACTTCAGAGTAGCAACAGGCAGAATCTGATCAAAGGGTGTCACATAGCCACTTATTCCCTGTGAAAACTCAAACAACATCCTACTATCACCAGTGCAGCTTTTAGTTCCCTGCCTAAAGAGGGAAATTTCCAGTTTCATCAGATGATCCCTGTATGAAGCAATAGTTGCTTAATGATAATTATCAGGGGGAAGGCAAAAAGCAACTGAATGAGAATACAAGTGGAAAAATGGTATTCTAAGCCTTCTATATCGTTCTGGGAGAGAGGGCTTAGGAACCTCCACCTACCTCCCAATCTATTTGGCTATGTCCATGCAAGTTCTCATTTTATATTATTTGTGACTATTTCTCCTTAATCTAGCAGGGAGGTATACATTTATAAAAAGGGCAAGCCATCTGGGTTTCTACACAAAAAATTTTAAATATGGAATTTGCATATGTTATTCTCCTTCACTAAAAACATGTAAATGTCTCATTGGAAAGCTTGAGATTAACTTTCAAATATGTTACATAAGTGTTTATAATGTCAGTATCTTCTATTCCCCCCAAAAATGAAAAATCATGGGATGTCAAGATACATTTAGATACTAATCATGGATTAGTATCCTGGAATATTAAGATACTCTTGGAGAAAAAGTGAATACTTAGTCTTAATACTTGGGGATCTTTCCTAAACTTCACTTTTCTTAGGTTTTATTTTCTTCTTTTGTCTTTTTTAAAAATGTCTACTTGTGCGCTAATTTACACCTACAATTCTTAAGCAATTGCAAATTCTGTCACTGTGATTTAATTGAGGATCTCTCTCTCTCTCAGACACCCTCCCTCTCTGAACAAACAAACAAGAAAGCAGAGGAAAAAAGAAAATTTGGATTCATTAAAATTTATGAAGAACAAAAGAGTTCATTTATGGCAATAAAGAAAAAATAATCATAAAAATTACAGAAAATTGGGAAGAATCATGTAAGTGAAAGTCATTAGAGAAATGGTGAAAGTTGGGATTCATGAGGATCTTGGATATTCATCACTGTCAGGCTGAGGGGTTTGGATTAAACTCTATTGATCATGAATTAAAATGAAACCTTTGAGCAGGAATGGGGTATGAAGAATACAAAGATTTGTTTTAAGGGATTGAATCTGGAATATATTGGTAAATTGGATTGATACAGTATAATTTACTCAAAATGCTTCCACTGGGTGTGATGCATGCTTGTGTGCAAGTTAACGTTAAGCTATATATATATATATATATATATATATATATATATATATATATAATACATACACTATATACATACATTTAATGGAACATTGTAGTCTCACATCATAATGTAGTTATGTAGTTCACAGTGATAGGGACATCCATGCACACTGTACTTGGTGAACTTCCCCCTGGCTCCCTCTCCACTCCCTCCCCTTCCCTGTACATAATATTGAGATTGGCATTGGTAAGCGCCGTTAGTTCATTTGAATAATCCTAATTAAGAATATATACTCTAGGGATAGTTGATTAGTTAGCTGGAGTCCAAATTTAGAAATTGACTAATCTTTCTTCCGTGATCTTTAGATCCATCTGTTCTTGTGAGCTTGTTAACTAATACAAGAGATATTACAGATAGTTTTTCATTGGTAATATGTGTTATTCAAAGTATCTTTTTGCTCAGCAGGTTGTGCTTTTCAAAGGAGCCTGCTAGGCCCCAAATGTCTGCTTCAGCCCTTGGTTCAGACATTTAATGAAGAATTGGGTCACTGTGTTTCAGTCAGAAAGAGAACTGAATTCTGCTGCTAGAAGACAATCATATATGCCTTGAGTTAACTTTTCACGGAAGAGTCTCAACAGAATGCCTGAAATGATAATGAGCTCCATTTACCATTTATCCTTTAAGAAAAGGTTATATGACTGTTTCGTCACTGTTGTTTTGCACATGTATCAATATTATGAGACTTGCTTTTATCACATTTATTGTCTGGTATTAGCATTATGAAAATAAACTTGTGTCTCTCATCTAATTAGTGGTGGCTACAAATATCTTTTAAACAAACAAAATAATTTGATTATGAATGGCCAAATTGGATTGGGCCTTCATGTAGAAGACTAAAGATGTTAGACCACTTGTAAAGACATATTAATAGTATCTATTTGGGGTAATGGTGATTTGGACTAGCTCATATGTAAAAGCATACATATTTGGAAAATGTTAAACTCAGTCTCTGTGCAAATTTTAAATGAAGGAACTTTCACCTCAGCTCTAACCAAACTTTCCTACTGAAATAATAAATTTAATCCAAGAACATTATATTAAAAATATTATTATAAAATATATAGCATGTATTTCAAGATTGTATTTTGATTAAAATAATAAGAATATAAAGTGGAACTGGAATGATAAAGAAAGTAATTTTGAAAAATTAATTAGATCCAGGGGGAACAAAAAGAAGACAAATTTCAAAGATTGCCAGTGGTTTATCCAGAAGTGTTTAACAGACCCTCTGGAAGAGTATCCTAGCATTGTGTGGAATGATGAAACTTCACTGTGTCAGGAAAACACAGCTGTCCATCCTGTTCTATGTAAAATGCTATGCTGGGGTGTCAGACTGCAAGTAAGTACAATGTGTACTCAGCTAGTGCCTAGAAAGGACAATTATATGTTTTGTCATTTCTAACAGAGTACAGTTCATTCTGAAAATTGCTCCATCATTTCCAAAGAAAAGAATTTTGGATTGAAATATTTTCTTTTTAAAAAAGGCAATTTTATGGGGAAGAAGATTAAGGAAGGAATCCATTGACATTATGTGCGTATGTGAGAATACCAATGCTGTGTGCATCTATGCCACTATCACCATGAACTACATTATGATATGTACCAATAAAAGTATAAAAATTCAAAAAATAAAAGTTGAAAAAGGAAATTGTATATTCAGAAACAAGGTAACATCATGTGTCACTCTATATGAAGTCTTCATTTAATGAAGCCCCAAAGCATATCTAAAATACTTAACATAAAAAAAATACTTAACATTATTTTGTTGTGACATGAAAAAAGTAACTGAAGCTAAGTACTAGCATACGAAGTTATGATTGGAGCATAATAGGTATCAATAAATCATATTAAAATAAAATGTACATACAGCAAAAAGTAATTGGCTTCCATTTGCAAATCAACATGAATTAGTTTATTGCATTAGTAGTAGTTTCTTCTTAGAAGAAGTAGGTCCTTGGCTCCAATAAAGTAATAGCAGCTTGGAGCATATTTAAAATTTAAAGGACTATCTGCAGATGCCGACTCAAGCTGGGCAGGGCAGAGTCCACAAGTGACAAAAAGTGAATGAGCAGGAGCCAAGGGTGAGTAGTGTAATAGTGTCAAATTCAAATTATTGCAATATTAGAAAACATGTGTATATGAATGTATCACCAACAATCACACTAGCATGCATGGGGAGGGAGTAGGATGTGGATAGAAAAATATTACACAAGAAAAGTATTTAGATATATTTATTTCTTAATTCAGTATAGAAAGAAATATAATGAAATGTATTAATCACAACTACTTGCTTAAGTTTCTCTAATTGTATTTTAAATATTCCAATTCTAGTTGGCTCTTAAAGGTTAATATAAATTCAGTTTTGGCCATCAGTTTGTATTTGTCCTTTACAATCTTATTGATAAGAATATAGTAATTCAGATCAGAAATTGTAGTTATTTTTGCAAGTGGGACCAAATAAGTCAGTTCTTAAATTTTTAAATTTTATTTCGGGTTAAGGGAAACTAAGATCTATACTTCTTGAATAAATATTTTAATAAGCTATATATTCACATGATTTAAAGAAATTTTATAGGATGTTGTATTTTTCTTTTCTAAGTATAGAGAGTCAACAGAAGGTAGATTTTAAAACCTAGGGCCTTCATATATGCCAGAGTACTGTGAATAAAAATATAAGCATTATGTATGTATGTATGTATCTATCTATCTATCTATCATCTATCTATATATCTACAGTTGTCTAGACAGTGTAATATTAGTGAAAGAATAAACAAATAGATCAGTGGAACAGAATAGAAAGCATAGATATAGTTCCAGATAAATGTAGTTAACTGCTCTTGGAAAAAGGAGCCAAAGCAATGCAATGGAAAAAAAGATGGTCCTCTCAGCAAATAGTGTTGGACCAATTTGAAATCTATATTTAAGAAATGTAAAAGAGCTGGACTCAGTTATGCATGCCTGTAATCCTAGTGCTTGGGAGGCTGAGAAAGGAAGATTGCAGCAATTTAGCAAAACACTCAGCAACTTAGCAAGACCTTTAGGGGAGGTAAGGGTACACCTCAGAGTTAGAATGCCCTTGGGTTCAATCCCTAGTACCAAAAGAAAAGAAAAGAAAGGAAGAGAGGGAGGGAGGGAGAAGAGATGTGAAGAAAAGGAAAAGAAAGAAATTTTGACAAAGACCTGACACCTTTCACAAAGGATAACCTCAAAGTGGATCAGAGACCTAAATGTAAAACAAAAACACAAACCTGTAAAACTCCTAGAAGATAGCATAAGAGAAAATTCCATGACCTGGGGTTGACAATAAATCTTCAGATACAGCACCAAAGACAATGTCCATGAAAGAAAGAATTGGTAAACAGAACTTCATTAAAATTTCCATTTACTCTCTAAAAAAGAAACTGACAAGATAAAATGAGACAAGCCATAAACAAGGAGAAAAAATTTGCAAAAGACACATTTGGTAAAGTACTATTATCAAAATACATAAAGAACTCTTAAGAATCAACAAGAGAACAACAACCCAAGTGTTATAGTTAGATATAAAATGTCCCCCTAAAGAGCTCATTTATTAATGTTTGGAGCTGATGTAATTTAGTAATGAGGGTTGTAATCCCAGCAATGGATAAATCCATTGTAATGGATTTATCTGGTGGTGTCCCAGGCTAGTAGGGTGTGGCTGGGGGTGGGTCCCTGGGAGCAAGACCTTGGGGATTATATATGTGGTTCCTCCTCCCCCAGCTGGCTCTCTCTCTTGCTTTCAGCCTCCATATTGTGAGCACAACCCATGTGCTCTCCCTCTCTCTGCTTCCTGACACCCTGCTCTGAGATCTTCAGTCCACAGCCTCACATGGACTGAACCCGAAACCGTAAGGAAATAAATCTTCTTTCCTCTAAGTTACATGGTCAGTCTTTTAGATTATAGCTGCAAGAATGCCAACCCCAACACCAAGTGTGAGTAAAAGACCTTAACAGGAACCTTACTGAAGCAAATAAGCATATGAAAAATGTTCTGCATTATATGCCATCAGGCAGTTATGAATTAAAAAAATAAGATACCACTACACACCTAATAAAATGGCCAACATTCAGAACACTAACAACGTCAAATGCTGGCAGACATGAAGAGATAGCAATTCTCACTCATTGCTGGTTGGAATAAAAATTGGTGGTACAAGCACTTTGGAAGACAGTTTGATAATTATTTTTTAAAATAAACTTCTTCTTAGCCTATAATCCAATAATCATGTTTTTTGGTACTTATTCAAAGGAATTGAAAACTTTTATTTACACAAAAACCTACATGTAGATGTTTATAGCAGCATTATTCATAATTGTCAAAACTCAAAAGCAAACAAAATATTCTTCAGCAGATAAATGAATACATATAGTCAGGCACATCAGCACAATAGAATACTTTTCAAAGCTAAAAAGCAATTAGCTATTGAGGCTTAAAAAGACATGGAGGAACTTTGAATGTATATTACTACGTGAAAGAAACCAACTTAAAGGCGACATGGTACATAATTCCATCTATACAAGGTTCTAGAAAAGGCAAAATTATGGATATAGTAAAAAGATAAGTGGTTGCTATGGATTGGGGAGGGAGGAATGGATAGGCAAAGTGCATTAGGGCAGAAAAACTCTTTATGATACTATAATAGTAGATGCATGTCATTATAAATCATTCCAAATTCACAGAATGTTAAGCACCAAGAGTGAACCCTAATATAAACTACCTACTCTGGGGATAATGATGTGTTCATCAGATGTAACGATGGTGCCTCTCTGGAGAACTTTGGCAATGGAAGAGGCCATGTATGTATGGGAAGAAGAGATATGCAGAGAATCTCTGTATGTGCTGTCAATTTGGCTGTGAATGTAAGACTGCTCTAAAAATAGTCTTAAAAATTATGAAGCATTTAAAGAAGCAAAATAATAGGACACATGAAGAAGAGAAAAACCAAGTGGTCAAAATTTGCTCAAAAATAACATAGTCAAAGTAGTACAGGCATTTAAACAATTATTCCAGCTATATTTCAGATACTCAAGAAATCAGAGGAAAGATTGAACATGTCATTAGAGGCATGAGTAGCATTTCTAAAAAGGCTACAATTGACTTCTAGAGATAATTACAATTTGATAGAAAAAGTACACTGGAAAGTATTAATATTTGGACATTGTAGGAGGGGAAATAGCAAACAGAAATACTTAATAATAAAAACTACATGAAGACTTAATAATCAAAACTACCTGAAATGAAAAACATAAGAAAAATGACTTTAAAAAAAAAATAAAGCTGGGCATGGTGGTATATACCTGTAATCCCAGTACTTGGGAGGCTGAGACAGGAGGATCACAGTTTCATAGCCAGCCTCAGCAACTTAAACAAACTCTCAGCAACCTAGAGAGACCCTGTTTCAAAAAAAAGGTTGGGGGTGTAGCTCAGACTTAGAGTGCCCCTGGGATCAATCCCCAGTACCAAAAATAAAAAAAAAAGTCCAAAAATATATGTCATCGTCATTTTCAAAGAAGAGACTATGGGGACCAAAATAAGTTTTGAAAAATTAAAGGTCATAGTGTTTCCAAATATGATAAAAATACAAAAATTCAATACTCAAAAGAATCTCAACAAACCCCAAGCACAAGAAACATGAAGAAAACACCAAAGCATATCATAATTGTATTGCTAAGAATTGATGATGAAGTTAAAAATCTTAACAAGCAGCAAGAAGACACATTATATACAAAAATAAAATTAAGATTGTCCACTAAAAATAATGTGAAAGGTAGCAAAATATGCCGCCTCAATCTATGCCACTTTGGAATATCGATTATGTTGAGCTGAAGGCAACTGAGGAAAAGCAGATATAAGAAAAGCTCTCTGCCCTCCCCTTATTTGCCCAAAGGAAAGACATGAATCTGTAAAAGTATGCTCTTCCCCTTCCAGCTCTACCAAGAAAGACCAGCCAATTTCCTAATCAACAGAGGCATTTCTAGAGCCTTATCAGCCCAGAGATACATAAGGACGTCACCAACTAGCTCTTATCTACCATTGATTCATTCGCCATATATTTGTGGTACTGCAGTATGCAGCCTCTAGAAGCTCAAACTCATTTTTCTCTTTCTTGTCACTTCTCTGCAATTTTATTTGAAAACAAATAGTTCTTTTAAATAATTAAGGTGTTGTATCAGTAAAAACTCTAACTACATTTTTTAGTTAATCATTACTAAGTATACTTCTGTATATACACTATTTACATCTTATTTTGTGTGTGTGTGTGTGTGGTACTGGGGATTGAAGCCAGGGGCACTCTACCTCCAAGTTACACCCCCGGCTCTATTTTATTTTTTATTTTTAAACAGTCTCACTAAATTGCTAAGAGTCTTGCTAAATTGCTGAGGCTGTTCTCAAACATGCAATACTCCTGTCTCAACCTCCCAAATACTGGGATTACAGGCATGTGCCACCATGCTCAGCTTTGCATTGTACATCTTAATAAGCTTATGTTTACTTGGGCAGAGTGGCACTTGCCTGTAATCCCAGTACTTGGGAGACTGAAACAGGAGGATTGCAGGTTCAAGACCGGCCTCAGCAATTTAGTGAGACTCTCAAAACCTAGAAAGACACTTTCAAAACAAAAAATAAAAAGGCTGGGGGTATAGTGACCCTTGGCTTAATTCCCAGTTCCAAAAAAAAAAGTTTCTATTGTTATTTTTTTCTGTTGATTCATTTCTGCTGTTGGTGATGATCAGTCCAAATGTAGGTGCCTAGTCAAAGAACCTAAATGGGTAGAAGAAAAATAGTTCTTTTCCTTTCCTACAAATATATTATAGAAAACAGTGGAAAAACACATTTGTGCTAAAAGAATAGAACTTGCCACCTAGAATTTTAGCCAAAGAACATAAAATCAAGGGTGAAATAAAGGTTATTTGAAATACTCAACAGCTTAAAGAATTCATCATCTGCAAAATTGTACTGCTAGTCATGTTAAAGAAAGTCCTTCAAGCCAAAGCATGTTTTTTGAGTGAACAGTACTTGAATGAAGAGTACTTGTAGTAAAAACTAAATGGGTAAGTGTATTTTTTTAATTATTCAAACAATCTTAACAAAAATCAACTGCTTAAACAAAATAATACCAATGTGGAGTGGGGTTTATAATATACACAGAAGTAAAACGCATAATGACAACAGCATGAAGGGTACGAGTGTTGAGATGGAGGCAGAATGTTGTGAAGTTCTTTACCATAATGCTGCAGGTAAAACATCATTTGAAATCATGCATAGATAAAGATGTATGTTCTAAAACTGCAAGAAACCACTAAAATAACAAAACAAAGTGTCCATGGTAAGACAACAAAAGAGATCAAACATAATTATAAAAACACTGGTATTCCCCAAAATAACAAGAACATATAAAAATGTATAATAAATAAGGAACAAGTGAGACTTAAACTAGGAATGAAAGGTTGATTAAACATGCAACAACCCATCAATTTAAGTCATCATATTTATAGATTTACATATAATCATCTCAGTAGATGAGAAAAAAGGGAAAAATCAAAGATTAACTCTTGATTTAAAAAAAAATGGCAAACTAGAACAGAATTTCCCTGACCTGGTAAAGGACATTTACATCTACAGTTAGCATCATATGTAATGAGGTAAAATTGAATGATTTTTCCCCAAAATAAAAACAAAAAAGTTATTATTTCTTTCTCCATCTTTATTTAAAGTTTCACTTGAGGTTCTAACCAGTGAAATAAAGCAGGATAAAGAAATGATTCTTATTCATATTTGATAAAAGAGGTAAAGATGCCTCTTTACTGTTTGCTAGCATAATAGTAAATGTAGAAAAACTAGTGGAATAGACAAAAAACATTAATGAACTTAGTAAGATTGAAAGGTGTAAGAGCAATATGCAAAATATATTATATCTATATTCTAGACACAAACTACTAGCATGTACGGGAAGCAATAGCATCTAAAAGAGCATGAGAAAATATTAAATGCTAGTAATAAGTCTGACAAAAGGCATGCAAGATCTTTGTACTAAAAACTACAAAACATTACCTAGAGAAACTAAGAAAACCTACATAGTCAGAGATACCATCATGTAGTTAAGAATTATTACTCTTCAGAATAACAAGAATTAGTTATTCTAATTCATTATTAATTCAGAGGAATTAATATTGTTAAAATGCTCATTCTTCCCAATTTTATCTATAAATTCAATAGACTCTCAATCAAAATGCCATTACAGATTTTGTACAAATTGGCAAGCTCATTCTAAAATATATATAGAAATACAAAATACCTAAAATACCCACATGAATAAATAGATCAACAAAGTCTGGGGTGAAAAGTAAGTTGGAGGACTACCTGACTTTCAAATTCATTATAAAACCAGAGTAATCTAGACAGTGTGGTGCTGGCATTAAGATACACAAGACAAATGGAACAGAACAGAGTCCAGAAATAAATCCAAAATACATATGAAAACTGATTTTTGACAAAAGTGAATAAAGTCTACAGTAGAAAAATGATAACATTTCCAACAAATGGTACTGAAAACTTGATAACCAGTAAAAGGAACTTTGACCCATACTTTGCACTAAAAGATGCTCATAAACTTAATATAAAATCTAAATCTATAACACAGAAATAAATATGGAAAAAATCTCTGTAATGTTTGATTAAGGTAAGATTTCTAAATAGAACAATAAAAGCATGATTCATAAAGTAAAATATTGATATGTTGGACTTCATAAATACATGTTTCATAAATACCAGTTTTTCAAGAAAAACTGGTATGTGAGAGTGAAAAGACATTTTTTCAGAGCATGTATTTGATAAATGCTTAATGTTCAGATGCATCAAGAACTCTCATAATAATAAGAAAACAAGCAACTCAATTAAAAATGGCAAAATATTTAAACAGGCACTTAATGAAAAAAGATATATGGATGTCAATTAAGTATATAAATAAAATGTTGGACATCAGTAATCAAACATTAAAGTCACAGGAGATATCATTATATATACATTATAATGCCTATAATTCAAAAAACTGATAAACTAGGAAATCTGAAGAATGTGGAGAAACTGAAATCCATTGCTGGTAGAAATATTACAAACGTTTTTTAGTTTCTTAAAATGATAATTGCATGCCTATCATATGACTCATCCATCATTTATAGATGTATTCAAGAGAAATTAAAGTATATTTACATAAAAGTGTAGTACACAAATGTCCATAGCACCATTATTTATAATGTCCCCAAACTGGAAATAACCCACACATCTCTCAACAGGTGACGGGATAAATGAATTGTGCTACATGCATACAACGGGAAAGTACTCAATAATAAAAAGGAATGAACAATTTGATCATCACAAAATAATTTTGCTGAATGAAAGAAGCCACACCAAAAAGCAGTACCTACTCTATTTTGTGTCAAAAATTCTAGAAATTATAACCTAATCTATTAAAAGAGAAAGCCTGTCTATGATTATATGGGAATGGGGGATGAGTAGGAAGGGCTGAGAAAGGATCATAGAGTAGCATGTGGAAACTCTTGGGCTGATGAATATGGTCATTAGTTTGATTGCTGTGATGGTTTTACAGATCTCTCTCTCTCTCTCTCTCTTTCTCTCTCTCTCTTTTAGGGTGTGTGCACTTATATATATATATGATACATACCAACATATTTTACAGTTTAAACGTGTACAATTTGTTGTATGTCAATTATACCTCAAGAAACATTGTTCTACTATGAGATTCTTACAAAATCCTGTCAGATCTGCTCTATACAGCTTATGTTCCTTTTAACCTCATCCTAGAAAAGGATGCATCAGACTAAAACTATGCAGCAAGAAGTCAAAGAATGTAGTTAAAATGATAATTTTATGCTCCTGAAGGGAACCACAATTAACAAGCACTAAACAACAGAACAATAGTTTCTAGAAATTACTGAGTTCAAATAGAAGGAAACATAGGGTAAAACAACATTAAATCTGACTGCAAACTGATCTGTGAATTGAAAAGCATACAAGAAATGGGAAATTTCTTTAAATGTTGTGGGTTTTTTCTTCCTTTAGAATAAAAATTGCTAAACTACAAATTGAAAAGACAATATTTTCTGCAGCAGGAAAAACTAGTCACAATAATTTTGAGGTAACTGAGGAAATGATTAGAGAAAGATTAAATACTCTAACATATTCAGAGGGTTTTCCATAAATAGTAAATATCCACACATCCTACTAAGAACTTTAAGCACAATGTGGGCTGATCTAACAAATGTCCAGTAGTGAAAGAAACCTTCTGGACCACTAATCAAATTTTGTGTAATAATGGGGTATTTGGTTTTGTTTTTGGGGGGTTTGTTTTTATTTAACCATATTTTAAAAATTATGGGTGCATTGTAATCATACAACATAGTGAAATTCAAGGCTATACATTATATATGCACACACCACTTGGTGTTCCCTCCAGATCTCAGCCCACTCCCTGCCTCCTCCCTCCCCACACATGTTAGTGAGGTTGGTAGTGACACCTTCATATATGGAAATAGTATGAGTTGGTCTGTTTCCTTCCTCAAGCCTTTTATTCCCCCTCCCCTTCCCAACCCATCCTCTTCCATTATTCTACTGATCTCTCTCCTCTTTTATCTGTAGTCCCTTTTCTGTTCCATTATTTTGGAAGATGCCCTGGAATTGCCACAAATTTAAGTTGGGGATGAGTTTATAAAGCACTCCCAAGTTCTTGAAGCCAGAGTCTGGGCATGGGGTTGGAGGTTGGGGTCTAATTCATAGTTTTGTTTTTTTGTCATTTAACCAATTCCAAACAGGCATTCTAGTGGTACTCATGTGGTTTGTTTGTTTGTTTGTTTGGTTGGTTGGTTTTGCCTTAAATCATGGCAGATCCTAGTTTTTAGCATTTTATATCAGGCAATATTAATTTAACATGAAAATACCTCTCAGCCAGTATATTTCTCCTCTTCCATCAGTGAGATTAATAAAGTGAGCAGAGCACAAGAGAAACCAAACACAATAGCAGCATCACCAAGACAACCAGAATGAAGAGGTTTATTAGGACAGAGACTAACAAGCTGTAGAGTTGAAGCATGACAGAAAAGCAATAGAATCATGGAAAAGGCAAGTAACCTTTAAATTAGTAAATCAATCTGGTGCAAAGATTCTCAAGGTCTTCACAATTCCGAGGTGTTGTGCTCCTTACAATAGTGATAATGCAGAGCAAGGAAATAACACAATTGTCAAAAACTAATCAGCTGAGAAGCTGTATGATATCAGTCATGAATGGCAGTGAAATTGCTAATGGGCAAGAAATAACAAAGAAAAGTTTGGAGAAAATAGATCTGATGGAAGTTTGTGGAGAAAATGAAGAGAGTTAAACATTGTCTTGTGAGGGGTTTGAGAATTTAGCCAGGCCTGAGGGAAGGACACTTAGCCTGGACAGCCACTTTGCAGGAATATTGGTGGTGAGTATACATGTGCATTAACAGAAGACTAGAGTATATTAGGATTTAAGTAAATGAATTTTATATTCACTGCAGGGCTCTATATAAAATGAATTGCCTAGAAGTATAGACATTTAAGAAGTCAAAAGTTGGGAGACAAGAGTCCTGCCAATTTGAACACCTTCTTTCTTTCCCTTTGCCCAAAGCAGCCCATGCAGTGGCTCTTCCTCACACCTTCCATTTGTTTCCTAGTGCTGTCATAACAAATTATCATGAAATGAATGGCTTCCAATAGCAGAAATTAATTCTACCACAGTTCAGAAGGTTAGAAATGTGAGATTAAGGTGTCAGCAGGCCTGCATGCTTCCCAGATATTCTTGGGGAGAATCTGATCCCTGTCACACCTAGCTTCTGGGGGCTGTAGGACTCCCTTGGTTTATAGTATGTTGCTCCAGTTTCTACCTCTGCTTTTGGATTGCCTTCTCCACTTGTGTGCCTTCTCTGTGTGCCTGTTTAATAAGAAGACATGTGATTACATTTAGGGCCCAATCAGATTACCCAGGATAGGGACCTCCTCTTAAATTCCTTAACTGAATCATACTTTTGTAATATAGGGAATGCTCACTTCTTGTCTTATTATTTGATACAAGTTCTGGGAATTTGGATATGTCTTTTGGGGCCATTACTATTTATTCAACCTATTATATACCAGCTTTCTAAGGAAAATGGATGAACGTGTATAAATGTTGCTTTATACAAGGGAGTATATTCAGAATTTACAAAAAATAATTTTTAGGGTTTGGATTTGGAATATCCCCCAAAACCTTATGTGTTAGGCAATGCAGCAATGTTCAAAAGTGAAATAATTGAATCATGAGGGCTCTAACCTAATCACTGGATTAATCCATTGATGGCTTAATAATTTGAAAGGATTTACAGAGAGTAAGCAGGTGGGGTGTGGCTGGAGAAGGCCTTTGGCCCCTTTCTCTCTCTCTCTCTCTCTGTTTCCCTGATGCCATGAGTTGTGCAGCTTTTCCTCTGCCATGATGCTTCTGTACTGGAGCCAGCTGACCATGGGCTGAACTTCTTAAACCATGAGCCAAAATAAACCTTTCCTTCTCTAAGTTGTTCTTGTCAGGTATTCTGGTCACAGCAATGAAAGACTGACTAATAAAATAATAAAATACACAATAACTTTTATTATAAAATCCATATCAATTGATTTTGACAGAAGATTATATAGTATTTCTACCTTAGATGATACAATTATTTAAATAATCTCAAAGCTGAGATCATAGTAAAATACAGTAAAATAATTAGGAAGAGGTTAACTTTGAAATTTATTTTAATTTTAATGTAGTTTTCAAAATATAAATTTATGTAATAGCTATGTTTAACAAATGAATTGCAAAATTTCTAAAAATTTAAGTCATAACAAGCTGGTTCCCATATCCTATGACATCACATGATGAAGATCAGAAGAAATATTTTCAAATCTAAATCAGTTACACTCAAAATTGTAGTCTTCAGTCTTTCCATGACTATTGATATAACTCCCATGATGTCTGTGTCCAAAGAATAACACCAAGTTTTATGTTAAAAATATCAAAAACTTAATTATAATAAGCACAACCAGAAGGCAAATTTTCTGCTCTACATTTCAAAAAGTTTTATCTCTTTCTAATGAGAGGTCTCCAGGTAGATTTCATTTAGAAGAAAACTAACTGATGAGGTCTAAGCTTGATTCCTCATCTATCAACTAATTCACAGTTTTGCTGTGGAAATAGAACCCTTATATACAGCCTGGGGGGGGGGTGAGATAGGATGCTTCCCAATCCTACATGACTATTTCCCAAGAGAAAGTGAGATATTTGGACCCAGGTCTTTTCTCTTTGCTGCAGGATAAAAGGATGATGAGGCAGAGAAAGTCCCAGAGTGTTATGGTAATAGAGCTCCTTTCACATGGATAGTACTTCAGGAGTGTAGAAAGCTTATCCTTCCCAACCCTTCTCCATCATCCTTCAAAATGATTGGTGTAGGAAAAGAGAGAGGTGGGAGCTATATATGAGGTGCATCTTTCCCCAACCAAGAATTTGGGTCAAAAAAAGGACAGTGACTTTTAGGTTGTCCCTCATCAATGCCAGGCTTAGCACTAAGGGCTCAGAGAGGTTGAACAATTGAAGTAAGGTCTCACAGCCCACGGTGGTGCATGACTAGACCACATACTTTTGGAAAGTAGAGACTAAACCTTAATGACTGCTTAAGAATGTACGGTTTCTTAATAGCTTGAACCATAGTAAATTATAGCGAATATCATGGAAGGAAAAGGAAGGAAGGAGGGAGGGAGGGAGGAGGAAGGATGGAAGGAAGGAAGGAAGGAAGGAAGGAAGGAAGGAAGGAAGGAAGGAAGGAATTCAAATCCAGGTTTGGCCAACTTCAAAAACATAAATCCTTTCACCACTTTGCATTACAATTGGGCACTATGACCGCTGAAATGTTATTACACAGTTAGGAAGGATATACTCTTGAATGATCATATTCCTAAGAACAGCCTTTTTAAGGGCAATGTGCTCAGTGTTCCAACTAGCTCAGACACTGTGCAGTCACTGCATGCTAAAATAATACATAATCTCTTGGGTTCTCAAACTAGACTTAAAAAAAAAACAAAATGAATGGCATCTAATACATAATGGTGTTTATAATCATACTTAAGATCAGCATGTTCTACCATAAATAACATTGTAACTACAAGCTTTCATTAGCATATTTTAGGCATTCTCTCTCTACATAATACACAAGGCTAGAGTTGTCATTCTTTCTTTTGAAGATTATTCTTATAACATTGACACACATTGATATATGGGATTAATCTTTTAAACTCATTTATTCGGGAGATGATTCTTCATGTCTACAGCTACATAAGCAAACAATAAATGTCATTAAGAAAGTATTGGGGAACCACTGGTTAGAAAATTAAAGTAAGAATAGAAAGTGATTGTGGAGTTCAAGAGGTTTTTCTGCTATTCATATTTTTCTGGAATTTAGGAGTCTTATCTACAAATAAAAACTAAGGTTTTAGTATGTTTGATGAGCTATTTAAATGTGCAAGTTAATTTTCAAAGAGTTTTATAATAGAGGAACAGATTCTGAATCATTTTTTAAATGTATATAGTCAGAAAATATGAATCTCTCCCTTTTTGAAGAAGATTCTCACATAAAAGTGATGTCAGCCTGCATTTTAGAATTACCTCCTTATGATGATTAAGGCAAATGAGGGCTCTCCTCCATGTCTTAGTTACCATGTATTTTGTTCACAAGGACAACAGTAACTGGTCGTATGAAGACAGGAGCCTGGAACAAGTGGTCTCTTCACATCACCTATGGTTTTAAATATGGTGATCTATGATTCTGTACAAAAAATTGCAATTTCAGACAACAGAGGTCCCAGGTAGGTAAGTGACAAAATTGCTGTTATCATCAGCCTGCTCCTGTGCACTGCCACAGCTTCAGCGCATGCTGTCTTCCTCTGACTCAGCGTCAGCTGCAGCCGCTTGGAGGATTATATATAAATGCAGCCTGATTCCTGATCCTCCAACTAGTAAAGTCAGTCTCCTGTCCCAGGAACACTCTGCAATCAGGCCTGCATTTCAATTCTGTTTTTACAATGATTATTCAAATCCAAATTAAGTCTTAAATCCCACCTCCACAGCATGAGTTTTCTATTGCTGATATTAACTAATTACCACAAAGGTAGTGGCTAGAAACATCACGTATTAATTATCCTATAGTTATTTAGATAAGAAATCTTACCTAGCTCTCTGGGTTATGGAAGAGGCATCAACAGGACACTGTCCCTTTCTGGAGATGCTAGAGGAATCTGTTTCCTTGCCTATAGGCTCTCCACCCTCCTTGCTCATCCCCCTTCCTCCATCTTCAAAACCAGCCACACGACATCGCTAACCCTTCTTCCATTGTCTCATGTCCCTCTAACTGCAGCCAGGGAATGTTCTCCACTTTTGTGAATAAATGTGATTAGGTTGGGCTCACCCAAACCACCCAGGATAATCTCCTCTCCTCAAGGTCCCAGATCTTAATCTTATCTTCAGAGCCGCTATGACATGAAAAGTAACATATTCAAAAATCCCAGGGACTAAAACAGATACTTCTTGGAGGGTTATGGGGGTGGGGCATATAGTGCTTGTCACCTCCTCTATAAAATGCCCTATATTGTTCCAGTTCTTACTTATTAAACTGCCTTGCACTATGGAGGTCAATGTGTCCAATAATTTAGCAATTCACTTACTATCGCCTTTTAAAAATCTGATCATTTCAAATAAAGTATGATAATTATAAACTTCCCAAAGGCAGAGTTTTTGCTTTTTGTGATTTGTCTTCTTGCTTTTCTCATCACACGTACAATGTCGAGAGTGTAACAATTAGTGGGCTTCTTAAATATGTCTTTAAAGGTAAAAGAATTTTTTTTAGTTTTTAAGGCATTATAAATTAGATCATTTTTCAACCCAAACTGAATACCAGAAAATGAACACCAGAAAGATGAAGCAAATACCTAAGGCAACCATGAGGTATGACCCAGCACTTGATACTTTATAGACCTCACACTCTGTCAGTATTCTCTCTATCACCTCAGGTTAAATGCCTCCTAAGTAGTAATCTCTCAGCCATCATTAAATAACAGGCCAGGGCATTGTACATAGGTATGTATTACCCATGATTTATACCAATGAATCATGATTTAAACCAATATAAGCCATGCTTACATAACATTATAATACAGTATTTAAAATAAATAATTAAAAAATTCTAAATAAAAGAGGGAACTATAATTCTGTATTATAGTTTTTGCTCCTTTGCGTTTTTCTTGTGTGTTGCTGGGATTTAGCTTGGAGCAAGGTTATAGTTGTTTGCTGCAATGGAGTCTTGCTGACATGGTCCCCATTTCTTGCCAATGTTTCGATGCTATTCAATTGTTATGATTTGGATTTAGAATTTCCCCTTAGACCTCACAGAGACAAGGCAGCCATGTCAGAGGTGGAGCTTGATTGATTCCTCGCATCACGTCATGAGCTCCACAGACTTCACCCAGTCTAACATGGACTGAACATCTGAAATCTCCAGAACTATAAGTAAACAAATTTTTCTTCTGTTAAATTGTAGTGGTCAGGTGTTTTGGATTACAGCAGTGAGAATGCTGACGGAAACCGCAAAATAAAATCTGACTATCAGCAACCAACTGAGGATACTTTGGTTCTTGCCCAGCTCATTGAAATCTGACCGATATTAAGAATTTGGGGGATGAATATTTAAATATCATTGATAGAAATCAGCAATTATCAAGAGCATTTTATGGCCAGGATAAAATATGTAAGCAAACCAAAATCAGATTGTTTCTAATTGCTAACAGTGAAAATGATGATAAAACCAATTTCCCAAGTAATCTGGTAAATAGAGGTTGTCAGGATGATTTCATTTAACTTGAAGACAAAGAAACCCTACTCAACCAAAAAGTGATAAAGTCATCTTTATACACAAGTGGTCTGAATTTAAAACTTCATAATATACTGAAACAAATAATATTCACATTTAATTTATAAAATGGCTAAATAAAATCCAATACAATTAACTACAGTAATTTCTGCCCATGTGATTCTCTAAGAGAGATAAACCATTTTTTCAATTAATGAAACAAGAGGAAACATCCAATATAAAAAAAGTGAATCTAGACACTGACCTTACACTTTTCACAAAAATTAAATCAAATGAAGCAGAGACATAAATGTAAAATTCAAAACTATAAGCATCTAGGAGATAACAAAAGACAAAATCTAATGGACCTTGATGTAGGAACTTGTAAGTGTGGACATGCCAGCATATGGCTCAGACCAACATGCCTGTGCTGCAGTTGATAAAGGACCCTTGTATCATAAATCTATTCCTGTGGCTGATGAACTTAAGTCATCAATACATTTGTGAAAATGGTAAGGTTCATAAGCCTTCTAAGGATACTTGACTGCACCTATAGAAACCCTATATAGTAGCCTTTTTGACACGCAGCCCCCGAGCAATTGCTTATGCCACTATGAGTCTACCACGCATAGGCTACAATCCAGCGACTTGCTTTGGCCCTGTTCTTTGCTGAGTGAAGAACAGCGCAACTCTTCAGCTTTCTTAGCTCCAGGACCAACTTCAGAATCTCCTCTTCCATTCCTGGAGGTTGTTCCTTATATCCTCTTCCCCCCACTTATTTGTAGCTTGTTATTTGCTAATTATTTGAAGTGCTCCAATGATAGAATTTGTATGTTGTCTAGAATACTTGTTTGACCTCAATTGTTAGAATTATTAATGAAAAGTGTGTTGTTTGATCCTCATTTATAGCTAATTGGCTTTAGCAAAGCATGTGCCCAGCATCCGAAATTAGCTTAACCTTACTTATAGAATTTCCTAATAATTTCCTGTGTGCTGTAACCTTTGAGTGTTGAATAAACCTCATGATATTGTGCAAAGACACAAATCATGTGGGATGTGACTTATTGGTCTTAAGACCATGCAGCCCATTGTTCACAACACTTGGTTTGATGAGGACTGCTTAGATACAACACCAAAGGCAGGGCCCACAAAAGAAAAAAATGATAAATTGAACATTACTAAAATTTAAAACTTTTTCTTTGAAAAATACACTGTTTAGAAAATTAAAAGACAAACCACAAACTAGAGGGAAACAAACAAACACACATCATACATTTGATAAAAGACTTATGTCCAAACTATGTAAAAAACACTTAAAATTCAACAGCAAGACAACAAATGATCCAATTAAAGTGTGGATAAAAGACCTGGATACCTTACCAAAGAAGATATTTAGATAAAAAATAAGCATGTTAAAAAATTCTGAACATCATATATCATTAGAGAATTTCAAATTAAGGCAGCAGTGCGATACCACTACATATCTATTTAAATGGATAAAATTAAAAACACTGACAATGCCAAATGCTGACGAGATTGTGTAGCAGCAGGAATTTTCACTAATTTCTGATAGAAAATGCAAACCGGGTTAGCCACTTTGGAGAAGAGTTTGATAGTTTATGTCTTCTAGATATTTACCCAAAGATTTGAATATTTATAGCAACCTGTAGAATATTTAATATTTGAATATTTATAGCAACTTTATTCACAATTAATAGGACTTAAAAGCAACCAAGATGCCCTTCAGTATGTGAATGGATATATATATATATATATATATCCATTCACAGTTGATATATATATATCAACTGTAGTTGCTTTATCCAGACAATGGAATCTTAATCAGTGCTAAAAAGAAATTAACTTTCAAATTCAAAAGACAGGGAGGAGCTTAAATGTGTGTTGCTTAGCTGGGCGTGGTGGTGCACGCTTGTAATCCCAATACTTGGGAGGCGGAGACCAGAGAATCCGGGTTCCCGGCCAGCCTCAGCTACTTAGTGAGGCCCTCCACAACTTTGTGAGACCCGGTTTCAAAATAAAGTATAAAAAATAGGGCTGGGGGTGTAGCTCGGAGGTAAGACTCCCCTGGGTTCAATCCCTGGTACCACAAAAAAAAAAATGTGTGTTGCTTAGTGAAAGAAGAGTATCTGAACAGATTAACAGATTACATTCTATATGATTGCAACTATGTGACATTCCAGAAAAGACAAGAACTATGAAGAGATTAAATGAATCAGGGGATGCCAGGAGTTGGAAAGGGAGAGAGGATGAATAGGTGGTGCAGATGGGATTTTTAGGGCAATAAAACTACTCTGTATGTAGACCTCGTGCATTTGGAAAAAACCATATAACTGCACAACTCAAAGTATGAACCCTAATGTAAACTATAAATCTTAACTAATACTAATGTGTCAATATTGGTTCATCAGTTGGAATAAATGTACCACAGCAGTGCAAGTTGTTAAATAAAAGAGGAATTGTGGGAGGAGAGGGAATACATTGGAACTCCCTGTAATTTCTGTTAAATTTAAAACTTTTCTAAGAAATAAAGTTTATTAATTAAAAAGGCAACATCAAGCTATAATTTATAACAAATACAAAGTTTCATGTTAAAAGAGAATGTTGATCATAAAAGATATAATGTATTTCATTTATATCCTTTATTACACATACTCTCTGATACTAGAACTCATAAATATAACAAAAGAGGATCAGGAGGTAGAGAAGAAATAAATATATTAAAATTCTATGAATGATACCTTTTAAAATAATATATTTATATGCCACAATTCCTATATGCTGTAAAAATAGATTATTATTTAAACCCTAGGAGAATCATAAAAGTAGAATGAGTAGAAGATATAATATTTAGATTCTTAATAGAAAAAAATCCATAACTTGTGTGATGAGTTGAACAGGAGTAAGCTCAGTAAAGGCTTTTGGAAACTCAAATTGCTCCCTGGAGAGGCTAGGGACACTGCATTCTTGTACTGGAGAGAAGGAATCTGTGTTTTCTCTGCTGGACAGAAGCAGACCCACTCTCTTAGTACTAATTGCAAAGTGATACATGCTATTTATCATCTCAAAAGGGAGATGAAGTCAGTACTGTTAGAATCTTGTAAATTTTTGTCACTTGTTAATCTTAATTACACTAATAACAATTTTTGAGACCCTTTTATTTATTTGTTAATTTATTCATCTATTCATAAAAGAGCTGTGGAGTTCTTACTATCCGTTCTAGGCACTGGCAATAGAATCAAAGTGCATCAGGTTCTCCTGCTCACCAAACTAATTCTAGTGGGAAAATACAGACAAGAGACATGTAAACAAAGGCATGCTATGAGACTTTAGATTAGTGATAACATTATAAATAAAATAAAGCAAGATGATATAATAGAGAGTGCCAGCAAATGTTGGGTGTTGCTGAAGAAGGAGACTGGATAAATGACAAAAGCCTCTGGGATGACATTTGAGTTGAGAGCTAAATGATACCATTAATTACATGTGCTAGTCAGTTTTCCATCACTGTAACAAAGACACCTGAAATAACTCAGGAGGAAAGGTTTAGTCTGGCTGATGGCTTCAGTCCATGAAGTTTCAGTCCATGGTCAGTTGCTTTGGGGCATGTTGTGAGGCAGAAAAACATGGTGGGGTTGTACAACAGAGGAAACTCTCAGCCCATGGTAGCCAGGAGGCAAAGAGAAAGGAAGAGAAGGTACCAGGGTCCTAATATCCTCTTCAAGGGCATGCCCCCAATGACCTAAATGACTTCCTTCCACTAGGCCCCGTCTCCTAAGATTTCACCACCTCGCAGTAGCACCATGGGCTAGGGACCAAACCTTCAACACATGGGCTTTTGAGGGGCACTTATCCACATCATCACATTACACCAACACTGACTGAGCAATAATAATGCATCAAGCACTTTTCTAACAAATCAGATCTCTACATTCATAAAGCTTCGAATTTATTGTGAAGGAGGGAGAGACAGTATACAAATAAGCCAACAGATTAATAGAATAATTTCAGATGGTAATAAATGCTACATGAAAAAAGTATCACAGTCTAAGCAAAGACAGAGAATGTGTATTTAAGATTTTGAGCAATAATCTCCTGTAATCTACAGAAACTGGCCTAATTTATATACCATTAGCACTATATTAAAAATGCTGAAGCCGGGCGTGGTGGCGCACGCTTGTAATCCCAGTACTTTGGGAGGCGAAGACTGGAGGATCCAGGTTCGCGGCCAGCCTCAACTCTCTCTCTTTCTCCCTATCTCTCTCTCTTTCTCTACCTAGTGAGGCCCTCCACAACTTTGTGAGACCTGGTTTCAAAATAAAGTATAAAAAAATAGGGCCGGGGGTGTAGCACTGAGGTAGAATGCCCCTGGGTTCAATCCCCGGTACCGCAAAAAAAAAAAAAAAAATGCTGGCCAAGTCACTATATTAGCAAAAGTTTTGATCCTTGATAATCTGACAGGTGAAAATGCTGTCACTTTAGTTTCAATTTGCATTCTTCTGTTTGTACTTTGTTTTTAACTGCCATCAGTCTGTTCTTATTTATTTTCAAAGCCTATACTCATTAATAATTGTCAGCATAGTTTATAATCAACTAACTGTCTAGCCACTGATGTGTGAAATCTACTCCATTCTTCGATGTTCCTTTTTCTTTTCTGAAATAAGCCCTTTAGTACATTTGTCAATGAAAATCTGTGTATGGGCCAAGGGAGTGGCTCAGTGGTAGAGTACTTGTCTAGTACGTGCAAGGCCCCTGGGTTCAATCCCTAGAACTTAAAATTAAAAAAGAAATCTGTGTGTGTGTGTGTGTGTGTGTGTGTGTGTGTGTGTGTATGTGTGTGTGTGTGAGAGAGAGAGAGAGAGAGAGAGAGAAAAGGTTTTTACTCTGCTCTCTCTCTCATGAATGATCACTTTTGAGAGTAATTTTTTTTCCCTTCAGACTTTTGAAGATATTTTCTCTTCCATTATCTTTTGGCATAATCTCTTGGCAATGATATATCTGTTTTCTATCTAATTGTTGGTTCTGGGAGGTGATCTATCTATTTTCTATAGTGACTTCAAAATTTATTTTTACCTTTGAGGTTCTTTAACTTCATTGAAATGTATATAAATGTGGATTTTTCTTTTGTGTGTATGTATATATGCAGGCTCTCCTTGAACTCCTAGGTGTAAACAATCTTCAGGCCTCAGCCTCCTAGGTAGCTAGAATTACAGGTGTGTAACCATGGTACCCAACTCTGGATTTGTTTTTCTATCCTGCTTAGGACTTTGTATATACCTCCAGTTTGAAAAACTGCTATGTTGCCTCTTACAATATCTATACCCCTCCATGCTCCCTCTTATTTCTCCGTCTCCGAGAATTACTTGGGGGCTGTCCTTGTATGCACCATACTTTAAGTGTGCTTTCATATTTTTCATTACTTTTCCTTTACTAGATATTTCTTCTAATTCACTAATTCTTCCTCCCTTTTCATCTACTCTGTTTAATTAATCCATTATTAAATATCTATATGTAGAAATTTATTTCATTTTTACAATAAGTAATTTTAATAAATATATTTGTTTTATTTCCATATATCCTTAAATAGCAAGCTATAAAATGGTAACCAATAAAAATCATGCGGAAAGACTAGAAAGGGGCTTTTTATGCGGAACAGAGAGAGGCGAGCCAGCATGGGAGAAAGAGGATGGTATAAAAGAAGCTCTCAGAGAGCGATAGTTAATAGCCAGATCATGCAGGGACATATAAACCAACCTAAGGAGTTTGGAATTCATTTCAAGTGAGACCAGAGTATTCTAAGTCAGAAACTCATGTGACTTCATTTATGATTAGACATATTCTAAGTCGTAAAAACACTTCAATGGACATGATGAACATACACAAACTTATCAATGCCAATCACAGTATCCTGCACAGGAAGTTGGGAAGGGAGAAAGGGTGGGGTGGGAACTGAGGGAGTGCTGTGTACATGTATGCCTCTGTCACCCTGAACTTCATCTCGATATATAATTACAATGCACCGATTAAAAAAAAGAAAAGAAATATTCTCTCTATGAAAAGAGAAGGGAGCAGGGCAAAATGAGAGGCAGCTACTGCAGAAATTATGATGGTTTGGATTGTATCACTGTACTGAAAATGGAGTTAAGTGAGAGATGAGCTTTAATAAACCATCCAGTGTTCATCGCTTTACTTACATTAGTATTTTAATGTTCACAACAGATGTTAAATTATTATTCCAATTTTTCAGATATGCAAATTGAGGCTTAGTCATGCTAGATCACTTGCTAAATTCACACAGCTGTTCCAGAATGTAAACAGCTTTTGACCAAGAACTCCTAGTTTAGTGATACTTCATAAGAGAGAGATGACGAACAAATAGACAAATAAATGGGCCAGGTACATTCAGATTGTGTTGGTGCTTTGAAGACAATGAAGTGGAGCAATCAAGAGAGACCAGAGATTGAGGTGGGATAATTTTGCAAACGTGAGTTGAGAGCAGTTGACAGGTAGACAGATTTGAGTAAATCTCATGGAAAAAGGGGTTTTGTGAGAATTTAAAACTTACGTTTTTGCAAAACTTTCACCATAATGTCAGGCTCATACTAAGGGTCATTCTTTTAATCTGTTTCCTTCTTTTCATCTGCAGTGAGCACCATCTTGGTCAAAACCACCCTATCAATTTCTGTGTCTATTAAGAATAAAAGTATTAAGTTTGTTGGGACACTTTTCCTTGGCTTTGGAGACAGCATGAGGGAGTTGGTTATGTGTATATTGTGGATGAAATAAGGGTATTAATAAGGAGACCAGATCCGAATCCATATCCACACTTGGTGGAAAATTGCTAAAAAGATACATAAGAAAGCTGAGAATAAAGCCAGGCATGGTGGCGCACACCTGTAATCCCAGTACTTGGGAGGCTGAGACAGGAGGATAGCAGGTTTGAGACCTGCCTCAGCAACTTAGTGAGACTCTCATCATCCTAGCAAGACTATTTAAAAACAAGAAAAGGGCTCAGGGTATAGCTTGCAGGTGGAATGTCCCTGGGTTCAAACCCCAGTACCACTAAATAGATGATGATAGATGATAGATAGGTAGATAGATAGATAGATAGTAGATGATAGATAGCTGAGCGTATATGACAAGTGCCAGCCCTAAGGAAGGAGAGCAAGAGGAAGGAGAGCAGGCAAAGTCTGAGAATGAGGCCTCAGCTTCTAACAAGGTGTCTTGCTGAATGAATGAATGAATGGCCTTTGTGGAGTTAATTTCCTAAATTAGTATCAATATTTTTAAAGGTAACCACCTAGAGCTTTATGTTCACTAGACAATAAATATGCTTCTAGAGAAATTAAATAATATGTCTAAAAATACTTCAGATTTTCTCTTTTGGCACTCGGTTTACTAGGAAGTGTTCTGCATTAAGAAGAGACACCATTAGCAAGGAAAAGTTCTGCCTGATGCATTCAGGATGTGTCTGTCCAACCATCTTTTATTGACTGATCCCAGCTTGTGTATTTCCTAGCCTGGTCTTATGGAAATCCTAAAGAAACTGAAAAATCACTACTTGACTTGATAGATGACAGGACTGTGAAACAGTGTTCGCATGCTCGACTGCTGTAGCTGCAATCATTTTCATCCAGTGATAAAGCACAAGTCTATATCTGAGAATATCTTATTCAATGCTCACCAGCTATAAAACCAAAGACAATGTTCTCTCTCATCAATAGCTCAGAAAGAAAAAGAAGCTGTCTGGATAAGGGGAATGGAGGCATTGCCGCAAACGCAAGTTCTGGCTCTCTGCCCAGAACTCTATGTTCATCTCAAATAAAAAGCACTTATTCTTTACCATGTACAAGATAAGAATAGTAAGAAATCCACCACGGAGTGGGAATCGATAGCCTATATTCTGGAGCCAGAATGCCTGGTTCAAACCTTTGCATCCTTTCTTGCCAGTCAAATGATCTTGGGCAAGTGATAGAATCACATAAAACCTCAACTTCCCTATCAGTAAGTGGCTTAGAATAATTATACCTTTCCCCCAATAAGAGATGCGGTAAGACTAAATGAGGATAACTCAAATGCTTCTTAATTGTATGTGATCAATAGTAACAATTTTCAAAGCACTTTCTTAATATGAAACATAGAAGAAGTAATTAAATTATCATTCTATAATGGGAAAGCTACTGTTTATTGATCTGGGTACCAGGCTCCTCACTAAAACCATCTATTGGGCCGCACCCAATATATATGACTATTTTAATGGCATTTGATTTTCTTTAAATCCCAAACCTCATAAACAGTCAGCTATATTGAAACCACATAGTGGATTAAAGTATACACTATTTACTAAACAATTATTAACTCAAGCATAAATATACAACCAACAAGCTACAAATAGCATTTAATTTGGCACTTATATTGATTTCTGTTTCCTCTTTCTTGAATTAGCAGGACATTTTAGCCAGGAATCTCTGAAGTATCTCCTGGTTACATTTATATCTCCATCTTTCATTGTTGAATCTTCTGTTATCCGGAATAACTCTCCTGCATATTCAATGCAGTGTTAGAACTCTTAATACCAATGTCTGGAATTCTTTATTCCCTCCTTCTTTAATAACTTCTCTGTACAGTGAGGAATTTAAGAATATTTTCTCTCCTTCAGGACATTCTCTATAAGATGCTGGTTATAGATGCTTATCCCTTATTACACAGGATACAACCCAGGAAATAACTAGTCCCTTTGTTTGCAACATATTGTGGTTCTGTACAATATCTCTTGGATCAGAATTCAAGATTCTATAGCCTGATCCTGTGCCATCATAGAATTGGAAGGCTTTTTATTACTAGTTGCTTCTCAGCAAGAACAAAGTGGTCTTCAGGGCAAGAATGACATTTAGGTAGTTTATGTTCTGTCTGGAAAAAAAATCATCCTCACTCATCAGATATAAAGACTTTATTAGTTTACATAATCTTTACAACGTAGCATAGACATGCACCAACCTTTTTCCTGAAGTCACTAAGAATTTAACTGTTAAATTGTTTGTTACCCACATTTTGTTTCAGTTGTACTTTTACTTATGTCATAATCACCTTGCAAGTCCCTTCCTAAGAGGACTCCTGGCCCTCAGTGATCCCTTGTAGACGACTCTGCTAATGACTGGGGGGAGCCAAGATGAGGACTCAGACTTGTGGATCTGGAACGCTCCTCTAGGAGCTCCTGTGTTAAAAGCCTGGTTCCTGGTGCAGCCAGGTTCAGAGGTTCAGTGTGGCTGGAGGAGGTGAGCCACTGGGGGTGTGGCCTTGAGGACTCTATCTGTCCCTGGCCCCTTCTGCTGTCTCTCTCTCTCTGCTGCCATAAACTGAGCAGGTTTCCTCTGCCACATCTGCTGCCATGATGTTTCTGCCTAAGTGTCAGTTTGGCAATGGACTACATCTCTGAGACCATGAGCCAAATAAACCTTTCCTTCTCTAAGTTGTTTGTATCATATTTTGGTCACAGTGACAAAAAGCTAAGATACATGCCACGATGCCTTGATCACACATCATCTTTACTGAACATCATCAGTCAGTTCATGGTTTCCTTGTTTTTAATCAAGTAAATCTCATCAAAGGAAAAGACTAGTATTATATTGCTATTGTTTTATTTTCTAGTTCTATATGACACTTAAAGCATTTAGGAGCTGGGCATGGTGTCATATACGCATAATCCTAGTACTTGAGAGGCTGAGACAGAAGGATCGCAGGTTCAAGGCCAGCCTCAGCAACTTAGCAAGGCCCTGAGCAACTTAGTGAGACCCTGTTTCAAAATAAAAAATAATAGGGCTTAGGATGTAGTTCAGAGGTAGAATGCCCCAGGTTCAATCCCCAATACTACATACACTCTCAACAAAAGCATTTGGGCACATAGTATGTAAATATTTACTGTTATTGTTCCTACATATCAATGAATGGAAACAACAACATGCAAAATAGAATAGTCCTGTCTCTAAAAAAGCTGACTCATGATCTTGGACCTGGTAGAGATTGGAGGCAGTCTAATGCAACAAAACATCATGAACTGTATGGTTAGGGAGACATGTATTAAGAGAAAGTCCACCTTTTATTTGTTGTTTTACCTTATCAAGTCATTTACACTCTTCAATCTTAGCTTCTTCTGTAAAATAGGGACTATGACTCCTAATTTGTAAGATTATTTTAACTATACTAGAATAAGAAAAATAGTATGTGATGTGTATTTATTAGTCAATAAATATTTAAAATCATGACAATTGATTACACAGTTCAGAAAACCTGAAATATTTAAAAACCAGAAAGCCTTTCCAATGCCAAAACGCATGCCCCTGACAGAGCTTGAAAAATAATCCATGTGTCACACAGGTCAATAGCTAAGTATCTTTATTTCTAAGAAAAAAAAATAGTTTTAATTAGAATGTATTCTCTGTATTGCAAAGAGTTAAGAATCCAGGGATTAATTACATACATATATTGTAAAAAATAGACACTACTAGTGGTAAATAAATGGTGAAAGAATTATATTTTTATCTTTTATTATTATAAATGAAAATATAAACTAAAGAAAATCTACATATTCTAATATCCAACCATGTACTCTGTCTTGGCTTCCCTTCACTCATCTATAAAATAAGAGAATTAGAATTAAGTCTTTACCAACTTATCCACGTCATTATCCTATGATTGTAGAAGAAAAACAAATCCTGAGGCAATAA
Source organism: Glis glis (assembly GCA_004027185.1). Classification (NCBI taxonomy): domain Eukaryota; kingdom Metazoa; phylum Chordata; class Mammalia; order Rodentia; family Gliridae; genus Glis; species Glis glis. Next base: position 25,551 of record PVJS01002978.1, on the reverse strand, counting down.
TGCAATGTTTTTAATTTCATAGGAGAACTGATAAAGTATTTTGTCACAACTGCAGAGTATCAGTTAGGTAGAGCTCTTGATTCATGTGACTAGAAGGCAGGTAGGCATTGCCAGTAACTACTATTTGATCTATCCGTTAAGCCTTGAACGTGAATACTGTGTGCCAGACAGAAACTGGACAGTTATCAGTCAGTTATTTTACCATTTTAAAGTTAACCCTAATCTCCTACCTTTGGATATTTGCCCTACTTACCATGCTGTAAAGCAGCAGGGATCTGTCATGGAAAGGGAGCTCTCAGAGTCCCTAAAATGGAAGCCACTTGGAGTTCCCTTGTTTAAAGAGTCAGGCAGAGAATTTTGCTCCATTTCTTGGGTCCAAAAAATGTATTCCCTGAGATAGAGAAATGGAAAAAATAAACTGCAAGCTTATTATGTTGTTCTTTATGGACATTATTCTCTCCTTAATTAGTGTGTATCATGAACATCTATACTATACCTCATAAATTTACTCACTTATCAATATAGAAAAATTGCTCATTGCATTTATTTATATGGGAAAGTTATATTTCCATATTTTTATATAAATTAGGTTCTCAAGTTAAACTTACTGCTGTATAATTGCTATAATTACACAGCATATGATAAAGTAAGACTCAGGTCTAGAACACACCATAGAGGCCTCTTAAACAGCACAAAATGTCTGCCTAATCACAGTTCTGCCATTCTTAGTTTTAGAATTGAAACAGTCTTAGTAGGAAGACTATTTTGCAGTAAAACTTGACATAGCATTAAACCAAGGAATATACAAAAGCTTAAAATGCTTGATTTTAAAACAGGGTAGAGAGAGTTGCTTATGACTTGTAAATGCTATGTCAAGTGTATGACAGCATCTTTGCAGTGGGCATTACAGCAAATACAACAGCAGCTGTTTCCACTGAGGACAGATAAAAGGACAGTTCTCTTTCCTGTTTCATGTGTGATTAATGGTGGCTCAAATTTATTCTTTTCCAGGAATGAAATTGAAGGAGCCATTGGGTATTCAAAGACATATTTTCCTGCCCCTTCTTTGGGGGAGGTATGTGTGGTACTGGGATGAAGCCAGGGCCTTGCTTTCACATGCTAAACAAGTGATCTACCACCAAGATACCCCAGTCATTTTAATTTATTTATTTGTTTTTTTTTTATTTTCAGATATGGTCTTGTTTCATTGCCCAGGCTAGACTTGAATTTACAATCCTCCTGTCTCAGGCTCCCGAGTAGCTAGGATTACAGGTATATGCTACTGGGCCCAGTTTGAGGCACATTTTAAAGATAACTAATTTGGAATCTAAACTTATAATTTTTGTATATTTGTAAGAAGATTTCAGGAAACTGGATCATCTTAAAGCATCATTTTCTCCAACTGCTATTAATAAGCTGAAAACAAACTTAAATACATGCATGTTTAAGTTCTGAGTATAATAATCTCTAAAGGCCCAGAACAATACCACATAATAAAATAAGAATCTTATATATTTTAAATATATAATAGGTATTGACTCCAGGGATACTGATTTTTATGTTGCCTTGTTTGCTTATTTGTTAAATGTTTTTTCATCTAGATGTAGCACCTGTTTGCAAAATTTCCCTGATTTATATAGGAAATTAAAATGCCATGAAATGTTATGTTTGCATTCAAATTCCATCGAAATGATGCTTTCTGAGCCTGCGTTTTGCACTAAACTATTATGAGAGTTCTATATAAAGATGTGCCCTTCTGCAGCCCCAAAGCAACCCATTTTTTTAGTGTATTTTGGGAGCATATAGTAAGCCTGAGATCAGCTAATTATACTGAAACTGGCTTTATCATAGCACAGACAAAAGAGATGGTAAAGAGAGACATACATGTCAGTAGTACACCAAAAATGTCTTCCAGAATCTTCCACCAGAAAACTCATTTCCTCAAGAAATATTGTTGGAAACTATTGTGCAATTTATTTTATACAATGTGTTCCATTGATTATGGTGCCATCAGGTTCTAGTTTAATTGAAAACATATTTTCTAGACTCCTATTAAGGAAAAAAGAATTCTATAGCCATTTCTTCAATAGAACAGTATCTTTTTTAACCAATCTTTATTAACATTAATCCAAGAGAAAAGTGACACACATTAAATTTGTGTTATGAGAATAAGAAAGCTAACACTTTTGTATAAAATAATTATTTTAATGTAATGTGTTACCATAAAAAGTAAAATCTTCATGCCATTTTAATATTTGAATCTTCATAGACTTTTACAACTGAATACTAAAAATAATAGTAAACAAATATACATATAACTGGTTGTTGAATGAAAATACTAAAGAAATATGACCAACACAACTTTCTGTGCTATCTCTCACAGTCCTTTCACAATATATTTATATTTTTTCTTGCAGTTATATGATGACTTTCCTTCACAAAACTCTCTAAATTATGTAGTAAGAACTTTTGGTACAGTTGCTTGAATCTTCATGGTTTTTTAAAAATTAAAATTCCTTGCCACTTCTCCCTGCAACACCCAACCATCTCATCCCTCATCCACCAGTATTACTGAGTAGCAAATAACTTGTCTCCTCTTTTGTGAAGGGGTATGATTAGCTTTTTTCCCTTTTTCTGCTCATAATCATACCACCCCAGATGTTCAGCCTTTCTAGATTTTGTATAAAATGAAATATTAAAAATCATATTAACTGGCATATGTTAAAATATATTTACATTGTTTGGTAAAACATAAGTTTAAATTCTGATCTTGGCCTCATAGTTGCTTTCGTGGAATCCTCTGAGAAATATGGTCTGTGCTGTGGGTCACATGTCCTTCTAGTGGTCCATTCCCACACAGTTCCACACATATCTGCCCTCTTGGGCAGGAATTAAGAGGGCTTTATTCTGGCAATCACTTTGATGTGGCTCATGTTCTTGTCATGGTAATTGTTCATAGTCCTTTCTTCTACTGAAAAGAGACAGGCCAACAATCTGCTGCCTTGGCCACTCTGATTTTTAGCCTGTGTCCCCAGTGTGGTGCATGCTCCCTGAATGGTTGGCCCTTTGGAGCCTCTCACTAGACTATGGATTAGGTGGTAGAGTTCTTCCACACTTAGGCTGGCCAGATTTAGCAAACAAAGAACATACAGTTAAATTTTAATTTCAATTAAAGAACAAATTATACAGTATTTAGAGCAAATTTATAAAAAATTATTCATTGTTTATCTAAATTTCAAATTTAAGTTCTACATTTTATCTGATAAAACTACATCCTTCTCTGTGTTATTGAGTGGGACATAGCAGCACCCCTCTCCGACAGTATCTTTTTTGCATAATCCTTCTCAACTCCCTTCTTATTCTTAGCTATAATCCTGTTACGATTTGGATCTGGAATTTCACCAGTGGCTCATGTGTTGATAGTGTGGTCCCCAATGCAGCAATGTTCAGAGACTTTTAGGTAATGATGAAACACAGGGGCTCTGACCTCATTACTGAATAGATAGCTGAATGGATTGCTAGGAGGTGGGACATAGTAGTTGGAGGAAGTAGGCTACTGGGAGCATGCCTTGGAAGGTTTTATCTTCTGCCTCTTGCTCTCCTTCCTGGCTGCCATGAACTGGGCAGCTTTCTTCTACCATGCCCTTCCTCCATGATGTTCTATCTCACCTCAGGCCCAAAGTAATGGAGCCAGCTGCTCATGGACTGAATTCTCTGAAACTGTGAGCCAAAATAAATCTGTTTGCCTATAAGCTGTCCTTGTCAGATATTTGCTTATAGTGATAAAAAGCTGATTAACCCTAAGAGGTGAAAAATAGAGTTCAAGTATTTCTTGGTTATTTCTTATGACTAATGCAGTTCATCTATCTCACAACTCACTTTTACCCCCACTCATTTAGCATGGGAAATATGTTGTATCTCTGGGCCTTAAACTTTAAATTTAACTTCCTGTTTAATATATGCAATACAATGTAGCTCATTAGGATTCTAAGAAAAAGGGCCCTTAAAATTGATCCTATGTCCAGTGCCTTACAGATTCAATTTCAAATGTTTTTAAATCACAATGCTTGGCCATTTCTTATTGTTATAATTTTTAGTCTAGTGCCTCAGTTCTTCCGGGAACAGAAGCTTCATTCTTGCTGGATTTGCACTTTTCCTAGTGTCAGCCATGATCTTATGTGACACTAGTCTTTAGTCACTATGGCTCAGAATGGATCTCTGACCCAAATCAGGCCAAAGCTGTCCAATGGCAATTTACATTAAATCTGAGAAAATCAGTTAAGCTAAACTTTTACCAAATACAATTCAAAATATTTAATTGATTGTACTCCTTACCTTCTAAAGAAAATTACTTCAAAAACAGTTCCAAGGACAGCCGAGACTCTGTGCTAATTATTTTTGTTGTCCAGCTGCTGCTCTTGACCTTCTCACACATGGGTTGCTCAATTATTCTGTTTTTCTAAAGTGATAAATTCTATTTTTTCTCATGTCTTTGGAATAAGGGTTTCTATACTTTGCAGTCAAGATTATTTAAATTTTGAAACTCAATTCATTATGTTAATATTGTATCTAACAAAATACTATTAGAGATTAGGGACATAAAGTTTAAAACAGATGAACAATGGAGTTTTATTCAGTCATAAGGAAGAACAAAATTATAGTCCTTTTCAGGAAAATGGATGAAACTCGAGAGGATCAGGTTAAGCCAAATAAACCAGACTCAGAAAGTCAAGAATTGCATGTTTTCTCTCATATGTGGAAGATAAAGAGAACTCACTATTCTGTATAATTATTATGTACCAATAAAAATTGAAAGAAAAATTATTTGAAATAAATTAGTTAGATTTATTTGGGAAATATAGTTTGAAGAGGGATTAAAAAAGAAAACAGCATCAAAATAGACATGGGTAATACTTGTTCACACCATGCACACATATATACCACCCACATAAAAATAATTTATAAAACCATGATCCAAATGGGAAGTTATAACTGAATGGAATTATATTTAACCAAGGAAGAGAAGAACTGAGAGCACATGTTCTGTTTACACAAATCATCAAATATGCTTATTAAAATATTTTTTAAATTTTACTTTAAATACAGAATTGAGATTAGAATGAAAACCTTGACTGGAAAAGTCCATTTACCCACTTTATATTCATTTAAACATTATATGTAGTCTTGGCTCTGGGAAATATTTTAGGCAGATGGTTTGGTCTTCTACCATTTCCTCCTTTAGAGCACTTTCCTTCATTTCATTAATGTCCCTCCAAGATTGTGCCAGTGCTCTTTTGTTCTGTTTTCTCTGGCACAGATAACAAATTGATTATCCTGCACTAATCTTAACCCTAAGCCCAATACCCCACTCTACATTATTATTCACAGTAGTAAGTTTATCATGACACATATAATTTGAATCAGGCACATCTTCTTTACAGATGTTCAAATTAAAGTATCTTCTTTTGCAGACAATACTTTGTGGATATGTTCATCTATTTTACTGTACTGCTTATTTTCTTTTTTATTTTGTTCACACTTTTATTTATTTTAATATTTCTATTGGTTCGTTGTAATTATACATCATAATGAGGTATAGAGTGATAGAAACATACATGCACATACATTTCTAAACAACGAAAGGATTGGAGTCTCCCTAGGACATATTGTTTTCTAATTAAGAACGTTCATATAATTTTGATGATATGGTGACTTTAGTTTGTGAAACTAATATATTATTTATTTAGTATTTATTGAGCTTATGTTATATAATTACCTTCATTTTAGTGGTTATGTAATCATAAAAGAAATAAGATATGATTTGGAGAAGGTATCAAAAATTCACAGTGTAGACAATCAAAATATGGTAGAAAGTAGGAAATATTTCAATTGGAAAAAAAGTGTAAAATGATTTTCTTAGGAGAACATTGTTTCCTAAACCATTTTAGAATATTTTCCTAAGTGAAAATTTTAAAAATCAGGAAAAATATAAATGTAGTAATAAAAAAATGGAACCCTTTGAGAAGAACTTAGCCTCTGAAAGAACAATAGGGAGGAAAGAATTAATGGATAATGGCATACCCATCAGAAAAGAAGGACAACAAAACAGAGTAGCTGATGAAATAAAAGGAGAGAAATTGACTCTCCAGTGGGGGTAAACTTGACTTCTAGTTAACATCATTTTACTTGAAAAGTGAAAGACATATAATCAGAGGTGGAAAATATCATAGTCAACTTATTATTATTATTATTATTATTATTATTGTTGTAATCGGAATACAGAAGATAATGGCTATTATAACAAGGAACTTTTTGAAAGGGCCAGATTTCAACATACATAAGCTAAGATCTCCTTGAAAGAGTATTAGGAACTTGACCTTTAGTTAAATAATTAACTTGAGAGTGAGCTTTACACTGAGCCTGTTTCAAAGTAAAAAGTAAAGCAGGCAGGAGGAGGGGCTTTTACAGCATCCTGCATTTAGTTTCTCACAATGCAAATGAAAACAACTCAATATTATATCATTTATAAATTCAACTAGTTAATTTAAAGTTAATAGTAGAAAAAAATTGCCTATCTGCATATTCCCTTTTCCAAAAAATAGTTAATTGTATTTTTCCCGTTTATTTAGAAATTAGATAATATCAGTGTTCTGTGAGTTTCAAAACTGTTATCTATTTGAGAAGTGTATTTTAGTGGTTTGGAAAAGTGAATGTATGTTGATTGTCTTAGTTTTGTTTTGTTTTTCTTTTGGGAGCCACCCATCTCTATACATGTCTGGACCTGGGGTCTGCAGTCTTAGTGACTTTCCCTGCCTATGTCCCATCCACACTCATTACCTGCCTCCAACAAAGGGTGATCAGGTGACTCACAATGGCCAACGATTGGGGCTGCCTTATGCAATTTGTTGTGCTCAAGGATGTCTGGCCAAGAGAATAAGTGTGGCCTGAAATCTAGCCATGCTTCTCTCCTCAAGCTGTGTACCTTGGCATGGGGTGTATATGCCCGGAGAAAGGTCACCTTTTTCTAATTTTCATAAAGGCTCCATCTGCTTGCCAAGCTGTTCACCTGCAGGGCTGCATCTACCTAGTGGGGAATTCATTTGCTCATTTGTACAAAGGCTCTGGAGCCATATGGGCTAGCAAAAGCCCTGCCAATGAGGGAACTCTATACTCCTTGCCTCAGTGGCTGCTTCGTGGATAGGCCCATGCTCAAAGATGGTCACCCAGAATCGTCTCCTGGATCTGTGAATGACAATTAGTATGACACACTGCATTTCATGACAGAACCAAAAGGATGTTCATGGCCAAACTCCTCACTACTTGGAGGGTCTGTTTGTAACATTAAGCAAACAACTTAAGCTGAGAGATGGAAAAAGAGAGAATAAGCTCCCACTTGAACCCTGATTCCATCCCTCACTGAAATGTCTACCAGCATTTCCCAGGCCTGCCAGCCAATGGATTCTTCCTTAATAAACTTGGTGCAAGTTGAGTTTCTGTGATATTTAAATGAAAGAGTTCTGATATACACTGGTGTTATACTGATTAATTCCATTGTTATAATTTACTAGAATGGCCACAGTGCATAAGGGGATGCTGCTGCTATTCTCCCCTTGATAGCAGTGCGACTGGTTACAATGGAGTAATGAGCATCTGTTGCTTTGCAACATGAGACTGTATGTAAAGGTGAATGTCTTCAGAGGAATGACTGATTAGAGTGGGATAAGGTCAGTCAGGAAGGGATCTCCAAAGATAGATGAGTGTTTGTACCTAATCCCAAAGTCATGAGGCTGCATTGAGGAAAGAGTGAAATGGGACATTTCAGTCTGAGGAAATGACATGAATAAAAGCACAAAGAAGCCATTTAGACACAGGTGTTATGACTCTTCTAAGTTGCAAGTGAATGAATTTATTAGCTCAATATCAAAAAGCTTTATGAGTAATCTGGAATCAGGACTCATATTTAGACATGATTGTCAGGAATCTCAATCTCTCTGTCTCTGCCTGCCTATCTCTCCTCCTCCTCTTCCTGTCTAGTATATGGAATAGCCTTCTTTCTGTCATCCTAATAAAAGTCTTAGGGGTAGCTGCAATTGATGCTGCTTAGGCCATGGGCTCAAACCTTACTAGATCTGATCAGCCAGAGAAATGTGAGCCTCTGACAAGCATTGCCTAGACAGGTGCTCAAACCAGAAGATGAGAATTGAGGTAGTGCCATCTGACCTAACACTGATAAGTGGTTCCCCAAGAAAGGTGGGGGGTCTATTACTAGAAATAAGAGATAGATCAATATTGATGGTCCCTGTAGGAGAGTAAACCTGACCGGCTAGATGTCCAGGAGGGAATTTATTAGAAAGCATGGTAAACGAGGTTGGGTAAGTAAGGGGGCCAAGACCAGTAAATATTTAAGGGGTTTAATTATGAGGTATCTGAACATTAGTGTTGTACATAAAAATGGAGTTTATATCTAAAAGTCTGTTTAGCACTGAAGAAATGTCTGCAAGCCTCTTTTGAAGAATTATTATTATGTAATTGCTCTTCCACCTTGGGACACTTTTAAAAGTAAAAGGACTAGTCTTAGTAATTATACTGGATGAATGAGCATAAATTGGGATTTTCCCAAACAAAACTAGGGCAAAAAGTTACTCTTCGTCTGAGGAAAGTGGTCAGAAAGAGTACACACATTGTCTGGCTAGTACCATTTGACCCTGTTATCATAGCCAGAATCAATTCCGAGAATCTGTGACTAACCTTAAGGCAGTCACTCACCACAGAACATAAGAGGGACCAGGTGATTGGCAGGAAAATCTTGCCCAGAATTGAATACTTTATCAGATGGTAATTTACAAAGCCAGTTGGATCCTCTCCCTTGAGAAGTGTTATATAAAAGATACACCGCATAAGACTAGTAGGAATGAAGATGAATTGAAAAGAAATTGAGATAATGCGGTGTATTAGTTGGTGTGAGCTAAAGCTCTACAAAAGGTACAACCAAAAATATGTCTCAACCAATAAAGGTTCATATTTCATTCCTGAAAACATCCAGAGTGGATGTTCCTAGATAGTAGGAAGCTCTCTCTGCACACAGTGAGTCTGAGAGCAGTATATCCCACTTTGCAGCTCTGCTGTCTCCAAAATTCTGACTATGCGTATTGCCAGCAAGAAGTAGAGGACTCTAGCAGATAGGGTTTCCCAAGTCTCCACCAGGAGTGGCTCGCATCATTTCCACTCACTTTCCATTGATGAGAGCTGGTCACAAAAAACATCCAGGAGCAAGGGGAAAGGAGGGTCCTAGGGATGGTAGTATGGCTGCTTTCCCTGTACACCAGGAAAAGGACTTCTAGAAGTCTGCTAGTATTATCTGTACCATAAGCAGAGTCTTCAGCAAACACAATCCAATGGATAGAGAAATGGACAGTTATGTGAGTTAGAAATGAGCATGCCTGTAAGAAATGGAGGGAGAAATGTTAACTGAACCTTCTCAGCCCAGCTTTTATAGCTATTGGTGTTTGGAGGTCTTTTCCTGGCCTGCTGTCTTCTTTTCCAAGAGAGTCACTGTAAACTTATGTCAATCAGTCTGGGTATATTGCACCATTATGTGATCTGACCAAGCTTAAGGGCCACTGTTTTTGTTTGTTTGTTTTGGTACCAGGAATTGAACCCAGGGACATTCTACCTCCAGCTACACCATTAGCTCTATTTACTTATGTATTTATTTATTTTGAAATACGGTCTCACCAAGCTGCTGAGACTGGCTTTGAACCTAGGATCCTCATGTTGCAGGCCCACAAATACTGGGATTCAGGTGTGTGCCACTGTGCCTGACTAGGACCACTGTTTTAAACTCCCAAGCAACACTATCTGTTTGTGGCTTTGATTGCACTTTTCCTGCTGAGCACTCCTGCAAAGTATTGTGCTTTGAGCTCCAGCACAGCCTACCCTGTAGCAATGAAGAGTTCCGCTTCCCCTCCCCTCCCCTGGTCTGCTTCTCTTGTATTTCCCATCTCAGTGAATAGCATTGTCATTCAGCTGGATGCTCAGATGGGAAACTTGGGAAGCACTCCTGAATCCCTTTTCTTCCTCATGCCTCATAGAATTGATCACCACTAGAGCTTGCTGTCTTCTATGGCTGGAATCCAGCCATGCATCTCCAGGCCCAGGCAGGTATCACAGTCAGCCTCTCTCTCTCTCACTGTGATTTTCAAAGGAGCCTCCTAACCAGTCCTCTTGGCACCAGTCTTGCCCTCCTATTTATCCTTCACACTTCAGTCAATGTGACCACTCTGTGGTAAAAACAAACTAAGTTATATACCCAATTTGAAAGACTTTTATTTTTTTTGTCATTGCTTTCCAGAAAACACTGATTCTCCTCAATGCAGCCTGTTAAGCCCTTAGTCTGATTCCATTCAGGAAAACGGATTCCAGGCAGGGCAAGTCAAAGGAGAAAAGTAAATACAACAAACAGCTACAAAGAAGTGGGAAGAAATGAAAAGAAACAAAGGGAATGCTGAGCCAATCAGGTGTTGGGAACGATAGGAAGTCACTCTAGAGTTGTGTGAATAAAGCAACAGTGATGTTACCACAACCTAGAGTCAGGGGTTTCTGGAAGAAATTGAAAGTGCTGCAGAGACACCTGCCAGGGCTGAGAGGACCTGGAGGGAGCTGGAATTGTGGAGAACATGCAGCCTCTGCAGAGAAACAGAGACAAAAGCCATCTGGCTTCCCTTCTTCTGCCTGCACTGTCAGTCTAATGCTTCCATCGTTGAAGTTATCTGGCCCAAGTGTCTGAGGGATGTACTTTGCAGAACACAGAAGATTAGAAAAGGAATTTGCACAAAACTTCATATTCTGGCCTCTTTCTTTCTAGCCTCAAACTTTGACACTATTCCCTCCCTTGCACACTTTGGTCTTCACCACTGGGGCCTCGTTCCACTTCCTCAGTGCACTCTGTTTGGCCTCTCTGAGTTTGTGTACCCTGAAACACCTATTCAGGGGGGCAACAGAAGAAGTCGCCCTTTTGGCTTCCTTCTCCCATTTGCCTAAGTATCTTCTGTGTTTTAGATTACAGGTTGGATATCTCTCTTACAGACACTCTATTTTTTTGTTTTGTTTTGTTTTTGTACTGGGGATGGAATGCAGTGGCACTCTATCTCTGAGCTACATCCTCATACATTTTTATTTTTTATTTTGAGACAGAGTCTAGCTGAATTGCTAAGGGTCTAAGTTGCTGAGGCTGGCCTTGAACTTGTGATCCTCCTGTCTCAGCCTCCCAAGTACTGGGATTACAGGTGTGTGCCACCACACACAGCACTATTTTGCTTCTTAAATCTGAATTAAATACATTGGACATATGAGCTGTTAATAGACTACAAATTCCCATGATAGCATTTACTTAAAATTAAAAGCATAATGTAAAAATAGATTATAGTTTCTTAGCTACTAGTCTTTATAAGTTCTTTGTGCATAGGGAAGGGACTCCTTACCTATTTGTTACCATCATATGCTCAGTACCTGGCATATAAGAGGTACTCGAGCAAGCATTAATTAAGTGTGTAGGTCAATAGGTGGGAGACATTACAGTTAGAGGATAGCAGCGGTCAACAGGGAGTGGAGCAGGTCCCTGTTCGGGGTGGCCACATGAATTGCTGGCAGGACCTTATTGCTCTTAGATGTTGAAAGGCAAAGGACATTGTATTTCACCTTTACCCTTGTAAGAGTTATTTCACCTCTACTCTTACAAAGCACTTCCTAGCTCCTCCAATTAGTTAATACATATTATACTGAATGAATTCGGTGAAGAAGAAATATTTTAAAAAAGAAAAGGAGTTTGGCTAAATCTAAACATGAGATGTTACGGGGAAAAATTAAACATGAGAAAAGAGGAATCATGGGGATATTATTTAAAGGTGAAAATGATTAATTCAGAAACAATTCTGTAAGTAGTAATCATAGAAGGCCATGTTTATCTGAGAAATTATTAGAAGAGTTTATTGCCATTTAGTGTCCATACCTGTCTTTTAGCAACAAAGGAATACTTCTCATTTGGACTTTTAAGAAAATGACAAAAAAAAGATTAGCTGAAAATAAGCTAAAACCAAGTTGTAGAATAAATACTACATGGTTGACTAATATTTTAAATACAGTACATACCCCAAATTACAAATAAAAAAGATAATAATAATTAGCTTTAATTATTATCTCTCATCTTTTGGGTCAACCTTCAGCCACGAGCAGGTCACTTGGTGACTCTATCTTCATTTCATTCTTCTGTTTCCGCTGCTGGAAGCCGAGGCCACTCTTCTCTTCTATGAAGGACTAGCATCACTCTATGTTTAAATGACCAGCCTTTGTTATGATAGTCCACATGTTTGCAGATTTTTCTATTTTAGTTTGTAATATGTTATTCTTTATCCATATTACTTTGGTTATTCTTTATTACCATAAATTTGTTCTTGCCTATGATAATTCTACTCCTAATTTCTGTTACACAGATCTATAATGATGAAATGTCATGGTTTCTAATATAACCGACTTCATATGTGAATGTGCTATGCTGGTAATCTCCACTTCTGTATTAGAGGAGATTTCAATTAAAGATGGTCTCCAACTTACAATGGTCCAACTTAAGATTTATCCACCTTATGATGGTGCAAAAGCATGCACATACAACCATTCTGTCTTTCACTTTCAGTATAGCATCACATAAATTACACAAGAACTTAAAGCGTTATTACAAAACAGGCTTTATGTTAGATGATTTTTGCCCAACTGTGGGCCAGTGTAGATGTCCTGAACATGTTGAAAGTAGTTTAGGTTTAGATTAGGTATATTAAAAGCATCATAGACTTTCAATATTTTCAATTTAGAATGTTCTTATCAGGATGTACCACCATTGTATGTCAAGGAGCCTCTGTAGCACTATCTGTAAACTGAACATCACAAACAGAACATCTTCTAGAATAGTCATGTTGAACATTTATTGGCATACAATGCACTTTCTAGATGCTTGCATCTTGTCTCTATGCTACAGTTATTAGCCTGAGCAGCTAGAGATGAAATCTCTTGCTCATAATAAAATACTGTCCCACTAGGTCTCTGCCTACTGTATATTGGTTTCATATATTCTCAATATTAAATAAAGAAGCAAAGTAAAATTAAAGTAGAACTTTCTATAAAAATCATTTGCTTGCATAAGATAACCAAGCTCAGCCATGAAAAAGCAACAGTAACACAGGTAGAATAAAGTGTTTTCTATGTTCTCTAACAAATGCTACTTGAGAAAACTCATTATTAAACCTGACCTTGTAAAAGAGGATATTCAAAATCAATAACACAGATGAAATATAAACTTATCGGGGATTTTCTTTTTATTCAAATGTAAGATAAACAATTTTTTTACTTGTAAAAATGCCTAAACAGTTTGAACTGGTTTTATAAAAAAATAAAATAGGCCCTCAAATAAGAGATAGTAACCTAAAAAAATAAAGAAAAAAAATAAGGTTGAGGTCAGCTGGCATGATTTCCTAGGAAAGAATTATTATTTGTCCTTTATCTCTTCATCCAGTTTCCCACACTCTTGTTCGCAAAGCAATTGTGTAGCCCAGAAACCAATAACAAATAAAAATATAACCACAAAAGTTCATAGTAGGAGTTCTGAGTAAGGGAGGAGTTCTATTAAAGAAGCTTTTTTTATGATGCTCTGTGAATGAGAGAAAATGTATTTTTCAAATGCAGTCATGGCAGATTTGCCTGAAAGGAAAGTTCTAGCTAGAAGGAATCCAGAGACACTTTTTTTGACAGAGATGAATATACTTGCCTCATGGAGTTGTTATGAGAATTAACTAAGATAAAGTATATACAAAATCTGTTATGAGTCTAATTGCATCCTCCCAAAATTTATATATGGGAGTCTTAACCCCAGTATCTCTAAATGTCATCTTATTTGGAAATAGGGTTATTGAAGATGTAATTAGTTAAGATGAGTTCATACTGGAGGTCAATCCAATATGACTTGTGTCCTTATAAAAAGGCAGAAGAAGACAGAGCGTGCCTTTGTCTTATAGAAGTCATGGAACATCAAAGATTGCCAGCAAACTACCAGAACTTATAAGACAAACATGGAAGTGATTCTCCCTCAGCTCTTAGAAACGACCAACCTTGTAGCACCTTGACCTTAGACTTCAGCTTCCAGAACTACGAAACAATAAACTCTGTTTTTAAGACACCAGTGTGTGGTACTTTGTTGGGTAGCCCTAGCAAACCAATATAGTACCAAAAGTGACAGGTACACAGTGGGGATTTAACTGATGCCAGTGTGTCAGGGACATTATCCTATGAACACATACACATAAACAAAGGGGCATAATAGTGTACTAAAAATTGAAATGCACATTTCATAGTAATTTTGAAGACCAGAATTCTAAATCTCTATTCTAGTTTTTCAGAGGATAGAGATGAACAAGACAGGAATCCAAGAACCAAAGGAAGTAGAGCATTTGGTAGGAACTCTAGTACAAAATTTAAAGGAACATAATACTTCATTCTTTGGCCACAAAGAAGAATGAAAATATTTTGGTGTCAGAATTAGGATCCAACTATTCGTTTATCATTTATTGAGTATCCATCTTATGTTCAAGTAATGTGCAAGGTGCAGAGGGCAGAAGAATAAACAACTTACGGATTTTTGGTCAAGAGCTAAGAGTCTAGCTGGGAAGAAGTCATTAAAAATGCCATAAAAATCTACATGAGGATATGAAGTTGAAATTAATGATAAAAAGAATCTCAGATACACTCAAAGTTCAGATTCAGCATAAAACTGCATATGTATTGTTTCTATTTGTCAGCATGAAGTTGTGCTGAACCATTAAAACACTTTTCTGAGCTCCTTACATCTTCCCTGGATAGAACGACTTTGTCATTTGGGCTGAACTCTAAAAATATAAATGAGGTTAATGACTGAGTGAATGACTGTGTAAGTAAGTCATTAAAATATCCTGTCTTAAATTTCTTTTTCCTTTTTTTTTTGTACTGGGATTGAACTCAGGGACATTTTACCTCTGAGCTACACCTGCAGCCTTTTGTAAAAATTTTTATTTTGAAACAAGGTTTCACTATGTTGCTGAGGTTGGCTTCAAACCTATGAGTTTGGCCTCAAACCTATGATTCTCCTATCTCAGCCTCCCAAGTACTGGGATTACAAGCATGTGCCACCTCACCCAGCTCCTTCTCCAATTTCTATATGCCTGAAGTTTAAGACACAAGTGTCTTTGGTGGTGCTATGGTTTTGATTTAGAATGTCCCCCTAGACCTCATAGAACCAAGACGGTCATGTTGGAGGGAGGGCTTGGTTAATGAGGAGTGGCCACTAGGGGTGTGGCCTTGGGGGTTACATATGACCCTTCCTTCCCCCCTGCACACTCACTCTTTCTCTCTGCTCCGTACACCATGCCCTGAGCTCCACAGACTTCACCTGGCCTAACATGGACTGAACCCCTGAAATCTCTGGAGCTGTGAGCAAATAAATCTTCCTTCCTTTAAGTTGTGGGGTCAGATGTTTTGGATTACAGCAGTAAGAATGCCAACTGAAACAGGTGGGTAATTATTTGTTCCTGCTATCTACTGGCATCTTTATCATAAGTGCAACAATTTTTTATGCCACTCTAAAATTTGAATATTTCTGCTTGCTAGTAACCTTTCTTAAAAATTCTACAGAGCTAGATTCTCTGTTAAGCTGGACTCAAAAATTCCTCTTCCTGTGGCCTCTACCAGAGATGAACTGTATTTCATTCATAGCTATATAACTGAATTGGTCAAATTGTATCATGGTTAGTAGTTTCTCATTCTTTGTTTTTAAGTAGTATGTATGGTGAGAGGAAATGGTTTACTTTTGCATATTTAAGTGTATTACCTGTGTAGGAGCCAAATATATCGCTCTGCATGTACTTCTGTTGGTTGGGGAAGCAACAAGAGAATAAGACAAAATTAAGGCAGCGAGGGTGTTATCAGGAGCATACAGTGGCAATCACTAAGCAGCCACCTATAAAGACAGGTGATTCCTGGGCAGGTGCTGCAGTCAGTAGGAGGCAGGCATGCATGTTGACAGAGCATGAAAGAACAGACTTGCAGCCTGCACAATTGCAAGGTTTACACACAGGTGGAGGTAGAGTGGTGGGGTTGGCAATAGGTTGTGAGGTTGGAGGCTCAGGGACAGTACTCTGGTTCTGGGCTGTGTGATGAAAAACTAAAATGTGCTGCAGGTGGTGGATAAATGGCTCCAGCTGTGGGATTGGCAGAAGTGAGAAAATCAGCAAATGATTACATGGACCAGGACACGGGGCAAAGACTCAGAGGCCCAGGCAGGAGGTCAGGACAAAAGGACTTCAGAATACATTCCAGATCCTTTTTGAAGGCCATGATCTAGATAAGAGTGGTGGCAACAAGTCAGCATGAATGAGCAGCAGTGCAGTATGATTGCAATGGTGATGATGACACAGACTTTCAGAGGCAAAAGAGCCTAATATTCCTCTTATCCTCTTGCCAAAGACTAAAAGTGGCCTCCTGCAGCATGGACGCCAGCAAAAACACCTGGTTAGGATGAGGTGTGAGGGTGCCAAAATCAAGGCAGTTTATGATGAAACATGTACATGTTTAGAAAGATGGGAGTAACATATAGTTGAAAATTGAATTTTCAAGATGGGATTGTGATAATATTCTAGAAAGTTTTTGATTCATTGCATGGCCAAATCAACATAATCATCATTTGTGTATGTAGGGCATTACCAGTCCTTTCAGTACAACTATTGCATCTCATTTAGATGTTATAGGGGAAAAAAGATGATGGTGCAGGTGTCGTGCCTAACTGTCTCAAGGAACTCATTCTTTTTGGCTAAATTCATTCACTAAAACTTTATAGTCAAGCATTAAAATGCCTGAGCAATGATCCTACTAGATAATATTGAAAGTAGGAGATGGAAAGTGGTTCTTATGAGTCTAAAGTAAGCTGTAATCATGAATATAGATTTAGAACTACCCTAGAGTCATTAGGAAAATCAGAGAATCTCTATATATTTGAAATGATAAGGAAATGCTTTATTAAAACAGAAAATAAAAACAACTTTAAGTTGATAAAAAAATGGTTCAAGGTTAGTTTAGTTTAGGGCACTTGTTCTCAATGTTCCTGTAACCAGCAGCACTAACATCTAGAAAATTGTTAGCAATGCAAATCCTTGGGGCCTGCTCCAGGACTACTGAATCTGAGACTCTTAGGGTAGACCTAGCAATCTGTGTTATAATAAGCCTTCCAGGTGTAAAGTTTCCAGATTTAGAAAACAAAATGTAGGACATCCAATTAAATTTGAATTTCAGATAAATACTGAGTAATGTTCAGTGCAAACATGACCCATAAAATATTTAGGGATATACTTATACTAAAAAATACATTGTTTATCTGAAATTCAAATTTAATTGTGTATCCTGAATTTTATCTGAAAACCCTTTCCAAGTGACTCTGATGCAAGTTAAAATTTGAGAACCACTCTTTTAGGTAAATATAATAGCAATATTTTAAAAAGAAAGAAATAGTGTCTTCTATGCCCATAGGATAGAAGTCACAACTTATCTGGTGGCATGCTGAATCCAGTCCTAAAGTATTTTTGTTTGTTTCAATGCATTTGGATCATTACTTTGGTATTTGGATTCAATGTAACCTATAAAATGTGAAATTGTTACATAAAATCAGGGTGTGGATCATATTCTGATAAGGCAATAATTTGATACTATTGGCAAGTGACCTCCAGGGTTCCACAGTCCCCACCACCCCTATTGTGCCTCTACCATGCATCTAGGTGTTGCCCATCATCACCTATATTTGTGGTTGCACTGTTTTCATAATCCTGGTTTGTAATTGCATTACTTGCTTGTGTCCCCTTAGACATTTACATTTGCAATGTCATTTTAATATGTTTTCCCCACATACATACCTTATGGAAAATGAAACATCTCAAAGATTTCACTAGGCAAACAGGAATATCACATCATCTATAGCTCCCAGAAAATGGTTTAATAGAATTAAAATACAGGTTTGTGATAGATTCCAGTCTGAAACAACCAAGTTTAACTTCCATAAGGGTCAATTTAAGGGGGGGAAATTATGGGGCTTTGTTTATTTTGGAAATATTTTGTTTGTTTCATTTAAATTGAAAATACTGTTATAGATTATTTTGGCAAAAAAATATATCATCCAAATTTGAAGATATGTTTTAGTAATCGAAAGAAAATCAACATAAAAATTGATGGTGACTTTTAAGGAATAAAATATTAGCATTCGGGAATATTCAGAAAGCAAGAACATAAGAGACTGATTTGTAATCTTTATGCTGAATCTAAATTTGGGGCCATATCTTGAATCTAGACCATGTATATGCAACCAAAGGATTGTAATTTGCTAATCAGCTTCAACTAATATGTGGAGGGTTAGAATTAGTGGCTAACACCTTGTTGCAATTTGGTTCCTGGCACACATGGAACCATTGTGGCTTTTGAAACTACACCATTTAGGTATTGTTTTATTTATTTTAAGCAATTTAATAAGAATTGGAAAGAATCCACCTAATTTATATTTAACCCAACTTTGTGCCTTCATAATCTGAATTCTGCAATGTCACTTTCGATTCTGACTTTTGCAGCAATGTCCCTTTTACTATCTCAAGAGCTTTCCCAGAATAAATCTTTCCCTCTCCAAGCTTGGAGAACATGTGCAATGCTTTTGTGACATATGGGCCTGTCTACAGTAATTAATTCCTAGTTTGTCTGACCTAATTGCTCCATGTTGGCAACTCTTGTTATTTTATTAAAGGCAACATTGTTAAATATGAGCAGAGTTTTGCCAAAATAGTGGGGCTTTTCGAAAGGTACACATAGTTTATTATTTCTTTGTTTTATCAATTATTAATTTCTCTGTGTTCACTAAATATTTTCTAGAGTGTGATCTCAAATGTTATTGCATGCTCCAATTTAATTTATCTTTTTAATTATATTGATGATTAGTTATGTTTTGAATCTGTTGTGGAGGTGGAAATTAATGTTCTTTTCTCATGCTATCACGTACTCTATTTTATTCCTCCTATTAGGTAAAGTAGAAAACTCGGGTGTTCTCTGTTTCATATAAGGGAGATTCATGTCCTTCTCTGCTTGGTTAATAAAGAAGAGTTTTTTGTCCACCTTAAATTACCTCACCTCAGATTGAAGTCTGCATCTCAGATCCATCTGGACTTTTCTTCTGCACCCACCTGCATCTCTATTTAGTCCAAACTCCAGAGCAGTGACTTATGGAAAAATTGGTTTAAGATGCAGTAAATAATTCAGGAATTTAGAAAGTTTGGTAGTTGTCACTCTGTCCCAATTTGCAACAGAGAAAACTTCCTGAGAGGTTGAATTTATTTATTAATCTCTAGACTTGCAAGATATGTTTAAAGCAGTCTTCTAAATCACATGTAGTATGTTACAGGATGCCCTGACTCTACAGTCCTAATTCTAATGCTGTCTCTGATATATTAAAATATATTGGGTATAAGCAAATAATAAGAATTATGTTATAGCAGGACTGGTTGGCATACACCTATAATCCCAGTACACAGTGAGAAAGGAGAATAGTAGGTTCAGGGAGAGCCTCAGCAGTGTAGCAATACTCTCAGCAACCTAGCATGACCTTGATTCAAAACAAAAAATAAGCCAGGCATGGTGGC
This sequence comes from Glis glis, assembly GCA_004027185.1. Taxonomy (NCBI): domain Eukaryota; kingdom Metazoa; phylum Chordata; class Mammalia; order Rodentia; family Gliridae; genus Glis; species Glis glis. Next base: position 5,812 of record PVJS01002978.1, on the reverse strand, counting down.
ACACGCATGTAATCCCAGTACTTGGGAGGCTGAGACAGGAGGATCGCAGGTTCGCGGCCAGCCTCAGCTACTTAGTGAGGCCTTCTGCAACTTAGTGAGACCCTGTTTCAAAATAAAGGATAAAAAATAGGGCTGGGGGTAGAATTCTCGGAGGTATAATTCCCCTGGGTTCAATCCCAAGTTCCACAAAAAATAAAATAAAAATAAAAAATAAAAAGGTCTGGAGGTGTATCTCAGAGGTAGAATGCCTCTGGGGTCAATCTCCACTACCAAAAAAATGTTGTATCTTCATTCTGCTCTCATTTTTTAATTCTAATACATTAATTTTTGACAAATCATAAGGAATGTGTATAGTTTTCACAATAAATTTTTGTCTACAACAGTTAATTACTCTAGCAAGACTTCTCAATTTAAGCAATAACAACAAAATACTAGTAAATTCAACAAAGGAATATGTGCAGGAGTGGGGAAATAAAGCATAGCAGTCTCTCGTTGCTATCTACTCCCTCCCCCAAGCACCATAAAACTGGAAGAGAAAAATCGTTCTTAAACATTTTTACTTGAATTTCAATACTCTATAAATTTCGATGCCATGTGGATTTCTCACCCATTAAAAACAATGGGTTCTGATGTTTCAGAGAAAAGACAAATACAAGCTAGAACAAGTAGTCGTTTCTCAGCTTTCAGTGTCAGATTAGATTTTGCAGAGGCAATAAGCTTGGAAAGCACACTTTGTTAAGGGATGGGGGTGGGGAGTTCTAAATTCCTTTAGCCTGGAGGAGTTATCATAATTTGGTTTCTTAAGTATATGGAAAATATACTTTCACTTAGGACATACTATTACTACCACTGGGATTGGAGGAAGTACAGGAGGGGGAAGCCTAACAGCCTGCAGCGAGCCCTTCCAGTCCTGACATGACATGGGGGTCCGGGATAGGCAGGAAAGAAAGGGAAAATAAGTTGTCAGGTACCACGACACTTGTCCCAGAACCTCCATCTTACTCTCTCACCCCGAGCTGTGAGGGGGCCTCACAAACACCCAGGGAACTTCAATAGAACCTAAGTCTTAGATGTATCTTCCTTGGGTGTGTTTGGGGGCTGGGAGGGAGGTGGACTACAAGCTCCTTGTCATAGAAGCCCTGCATAAGGCCACCGTCACCCTGTGATGGATGGCAGTGCCCTACTCTTTCCATAACAGGGACTGAGAGAAGGGAAGCAAGCAGAGGGAGAGTTACACAGATGAAGAGATACTTTACATAAGTTAAATGTCAAGCTCAAGAGGCCCATGCTAGTATACAGGACTCTGGGAAATCATCTCAAATATAGCCTCGGAGGCATGTGCATGAAGCAAATTCAGCACAAATTAGGCAGAGGCAGGGCCAGGGTTCAACTTCTGTCCATTTATCTCCCCTGGGATGAGGGCAGGTTTCAAAACATAGCATTTAAAATTCAAAGAATACTTCCAGCAGCATCATTTTAATAGTCTACAATTAGAAAAAGGGCCAGAAAGGAAGTTAAAATTGTTTGATATGTTTATACAATGAAATGCAATATAATTAACTTTGGACGTATAGTGGGTATGTTTGCATAAAGGGATACATTCCATAAAAAGGAAAATATATACTAAAGCTATGTGCAACAATATAAAGGAATTTTGCAAATATTTTATTAACCATAAGAAGCAAGACACAAATGCTTACTTCAAATATTTTTTGTATAAATGTAAAAGGCAGAGCAAGGAGTTCAGGCACACGCTTGTAATCCCCAGTACTTGGGAGGCTGAGACAGGAGGATTGCAGGTTCGTGGCCAGCCTCAGCTACTTAGTGAGGCTCTCTGCAACTTAGTGAGACCCTTTTTCAAAAAATAAAATAAAATAGGGCTGGGAGTGTAGTTTAAAGGTAGAATGCCCTTGGGTTCAGTTCCCAGTACTGCAAGAAAAAAAATTTGAAAGACAGGAAAAATGAAGCTATAAATTATATTGTTTAAAGATATAGTTTTTGGCTGGGCATGGTGGTGCACGCACGCTTGTAATCCCAGTACCTGTGAGGCTGAGACCAGAGGATTCAGGTTTACGGCCAGCCTCAGCTACTTAGTGAGGCCTCTGCAACTTAGTGAGACCCTGTATCAAAATAAAGAATAAAAAATAGGGTTGGGGGTATAGCTCAGAGGTAGAATGGCCCTGGGTTCCATCCTCAGTACCGCAAAAAAAAAAAAAAAAGATATAGTTTTGGTGATCTCAATAGTAAAACAATAAACTGCCACGATGCCAGGAAAGTGGTTACCTGTGGGATTGTAAGAGACAGGTGGTGTATAGGGTTGCATGGTGTCTTCAGAGGTTTTGGGAATGTTATTGTTAATCTGTGTAGTAGTTACATTGCTCTGTTTTATAATCACTTTTCAAACTATTTCTATTTTTGTACATTGACGTAGTATCCAATCGAAACAGAAAAATATTCAAAGCTGGGGAGTTTTTCAGAGACGGTTCATACAAAAGGGCCCAAATCTTCCTGTATCTGAGCTCTGATTGCCTCCACTGCCACCGCATGGCCAGGAGACCTCAGAGGCCTCCCCAGCACCAGGGAGAACTAGATGAGGCCAGATCACTGGACAGGACTGTCAGACCCTCCTCAAGATTACAACCAGCATTTGAATCAATTAACCAATGAAAGAACTAATAATGTGAAATCTTAGTCATCATGGAGTTTATGGTCATGTAATAATTATCTTCAAAAAAGAAAAGGCAGACCATAAGTCAGACCAGCTTCAGTCTTCCAAAAGAGATGCTAGCCCAATTTCCCCTGGGCAGGAGTTCACCAAGAAGCCCAGACCAGCCACACCTCAGCAGAATCCAAAGATTACTCAGAAGACACCATATTTATATATGGTCACAAGCTCCTTTCATTACATATCATAATCCAGCACAGTTGGGTACCATCTTGGCAAGCAGCAGGGTAGGACTCTAAGCATTTTTTATTTAAAGACACTAAGCATTTACCTAACAGGACTATTTGAATTATTGCATCCCCAATGTTTATCTAACAGAACTAAAATTAATATTTTTCCAGTATACTAATAAGTGTGTGATTGTCAGGAAATTTATAGCAGTAATGCACAAAATAAACTATGTTCTTTTGGGACATCTGAATGTGGTCCAGTAAATGTTTGTCCTGACAATAAATAGATGTGGCATATATTAAGAAAAACAGGGAGGAAAGAGTCTGTATTTTTTTCAAAGCATTTAGCCTAACTTCATTAGAAAAAAGTTGTAGTCCAATTTTTCTTACTAATTAATTGCTTTTTGTAGATAATTCTCTCACCTACTTTGATTCTTACAGTGGTAGTTTCTAAATTTGGTGTGGAAAAGGGGATGTCTTCATTTCTCTCAGCTATGCAAAACTATCTTTGATTATCGTTATCACTCTTCAAGGACAACATCAAAATATGAGTAAGGACATTTACAGTTAAATCAAAGTGTTGATATCCTTTAATAACATCATTGAAATTATGAAATAAAATATAAAGCAACAGAGAATACTTGTGAGTCTTTGAGGAAAAAATGCTTAATAATTTTGAAAGGTAACCTCATACTACATACCTGTTTACTATTGTGTCCAACTCAAATAATAATATTCTTTCTAATTACACAATGTCGCTGTGACATAGAGAGGTAGGCTGTGTGTGCCTCTTTTCAGAACTTACAGGAGTAAGAAGGAACTCCATTTGATGTAGCTTTATACCTTGTATAGCATTCATGATTTCAAGATTTCAATCACTATATGAATGAATGAATGAGTGAATGAATGAATGAACAAGTAATATGAAATCTTGAACATCATGGAGTTTATAGTTTAGAGTAATATAATCATTTCAAGAACTATTTTATAAATCAAATATGATGAAGTCAAATTCTTTAATATATTTTTACTAATTTGCATTTAACTTAGCTACATTTTAAATAATTCATCTATAATTAAGCAGCCTAAAGTCTATTAGTCAATTATTTAAGGCCCTTATTTTTATTTTATGGTGATAAATCTTGTAAAATTTTATACCAGGTTATCAGATTGATATGTTTTATTTCTTCAGGCTTAACATAAAGCACAAATATCTGATGGGCAAATATTTTAAAGTTTTTAAATCAGCTGATCGTTTTGTAAATTGTACAGGTTAATGAGAGCATAACATTTTGTAATGTAAAACTCTCTAAAGAAAAGAATGGACAAATACCCTATGAGTGGAAGTGTGGATAGGAGTTTGGTGAGATTCCAATTGATAATAAAAAAAAAAAGGACAAGCAAAATACATGGCCAGAGACTCCTTAATCTCTAGGGGACAAGAAAATAATCTCTATCCTGGTGAGAAGAATGAGTCAAAGTAGACAGATGAGATTCAGAGATCTGGCAACGCATAGTATCATGCAGAAAGAGAATAACTGATTCCATCTCTAATTTTATTCCCTGAGAGGTTTGGAGGGCTGGGAGTTCTGTGCCAACAGTCAGGTGGAGGCAGGGTCTGCAGGTGCTATAAATACTAACTGTGGGAGTCTTGAGAAGCCCTTCTTTCTACTAAAAACAGTTACTATGCAAATGATAGCAAACGTAATCTCTTCCAATACAGTTTGTTACTTTATACATAAAACAATTATATTGCTTTATTTGTAAGTTAACTGGTTGGCTACAAAACTATATCAATGTCAAAACACAAAATCATGTCGGAATGTTGGCATTGTTGAGTCTTTAACTAGTTTATTAACACTTGGCCTAGTTTCCCTACAAACTTGAGAAGAACTGATTTTGAGACACCATATTCATTATAATGCCACACATTTTTAAGTGATGTAAGGAGGCTGAATTTTGTCACATTTCTACAGACAAAGAAATTGGAAATAAGACTTGCATTATCAGAGTGCATGACTAAAATAAGGTATTATTTTTCTTGTTTACATATATATACATATATATAGTGGATTTGTATATTGTATGGTACAATACAAATACATATTGATTGCTTTATATATTTGCTTTTTACATCAGTTAGAAGAGTAAAAGTAAAAATGCATTAGTACTATTTTTATGTTACGTACTTATATCTACTGATGCTTTTTGTTTTTCCTGTGGATTATAATTGCCATCTCTGTTTACTTGCTTTCAGCCTGTAGAATTTGTTTTAGTGAATCTTGTAAAGTTGGTCTACTAGCCACATAGTACCTCAGTTTTTCTTTAACTGGTAATATTTTTATTTTTCTCTTCATTTTTGGAAGACAGTTTTGTTGTATATAAGATACTTGGCTAATCTTTTTAATTCAAGCACTTTGAATATGTCATCCACTACCTGATAAGAAGTTAACTTCCATTCCTCTGGGAACTCCCTAGTATATGATAAATCATTTCTCTCTTGCTGCTTTTAAGATTTTCTTCTTGTCTTTAGTTTTCACAATTTTTTAAATACAATGTTCATGGGTGTGTATATCCTTTATTCTACTTGGAGTTTGCTGAGCTGCTTGGATGTGTGAGTTAATGTCTCTCAACAAGAATTCGTGGTCTTCAGCCACTATTTTTTTCACTTATGTTTTCTGTTAATTTCTCTTCTTTTTTTCCTGGGATTTTAATTATGCACATTTTGGTACATTGAAAGGTGCTTCATATTTATATGAGGTTCTGTTTATTTTTCTTCACTTTATTTTTCTGTATTATTTTGATTATATAATCTTTATTGATCTATTTTCTTTTTTTTTATTTATTTTTGTGGTACCGCGGATTGATCCCAGGGGCGTTCTACCTCTGAGCTACACCCCCAGCCCTATTTTTTATC